>JAVTVY010007885.1:0-48943 GCA_036873755.1 Hanleya hanleyi
CAGAGATTGCTCAATTGTATGCTCCCACCCCCCTTCCGTTTAATCTGACACTGCTCCGCCATTGTTCTGTTCTGTATTGGTCTGTGAAAGACAAATTGGGCTAATTATAAAAATTCTGTTTCAGTCACTTTTTTCGGCATGCCTTGCATAATACATATTCCAAGTATCGACCAACAAGTAATAATACAATGTTTTGATGCAAGATGGTTGCCCGGGGCTTTCGCCAAATCCCAAAATGTGACCTGGTTATGAGATCTACATTCCTTGGGAGTATATTGTGGTGAAATTATGAAGCGATCGTGAACTTTGAATTTTGCACCCAATTCACTCTTTTTGAGGCAATTTCATACTTCAGGACCTATGTGGTCTGCTTTGGAATGTAGAATAACAATTTCATAGCCATTTTCCAAATCGGTTATGGACTGAGATCCAGACTGGATTAATAAATATATCCCATTCACTTAGGTTTGATCAACAAAGGGCCGTAACTCTTGGAAATATAACTGAAAGCAGAGAAACTTCACGTTGCACAACCGTGGGGCATTGACCCACATATCATGCAAATTCCATGCTTGTCCATACAATATTAACCAAGATCCAGCCCGGAGAATTCCCAATTTACAAAAATTTGAAGATAACAAAAGGGCCATAACTCTTGAAAATATATAGGAAATGCGGAGAAACGCCACGCTGCACAATTACAGCGCACTCACCACATATCCTGCAAATTCCATACTTGTCCATACAATATTAACCGAGATCCAGCCCTGACAAGTCCCAATCCACAAAGACTTGATGAACAAAGGGCCATAACTCTTGAAAATATATGTGAAATGCGGAGAAACTTCACGCAGCACAACTACAGGGCACTGACCACATACCCTGCAAATTTCATAATTGTCCATACAATATTAACCAAGATCCAGCCTGGACAAGTCCCAATTCACGGAGATTTCAGGAACGAAGGGCCATAACTCTTGAAAATATAAGCGAAATGGGGGCCACTGACCACATATCATGCAAATTTCATACTTGTCCATACAATATTAACCAAGATCCAGCCCGGACAAGTCCCATTCACAGAGATTTAAGAAAAAGGGCCATAACTCTTGAAAATTATATCGGAACTCAGAAAAAAACTATACGCTGCACAACTGCGAGGCACTGGCCACATTCCATGCAAGTTTCAATCCTGTCCATCAATTATTAACCGAGATATCACGCGGACAAGAAATTCAGACGGACCAACACGAACTACTGTATGGAGAATGTATGTTGTCGTTATGGTGATGGTTATCTCCCCTGTCACCATTTCAGCAAGACACCGAGTGCATGGAACATGTAGAGCTCTTTTGTGTAGATCAGGGAAATGCTTGCAACATTCCAAGAATATTTCAGAAGCAGAATGGAAAGAAAAAATTTCTGAATACAGAAAAATTATTATGTAAATGAATTGACCACCACTGGATTTTAGAAAATTACCATAAAAGATAATGGTGAGGGTCTTGAGGGGTAAGCTCAAATGGCGATAATTCCAAACTGTAACTCAACACACATATTTCATGAAAATGTGAATGAATTCAGACAAAGTGAAATATCCCATTGTTTTCTAAAATGAATTACACTTATACTGGTATTATTTAAGACTAAATTACTGCCTGAACACGCTTTCTTATGAGAATGAGTTAGCCCCACAAAATCACTCAACATGCGCCTCTCAAAATCTGGTTTAGCAGACATATTTTGAGTAGGAAAGTAGTGCCACTGGAAAATTAACAAACGCACGCATAAAATTAGATAAATACAAATGTAACTTGAAGATATCAGACTTGAAACTATACATGAACATTAAAAACACAGAAACCTGGAAACTCTAAAGAAGGAAGTTTCAGACCTCTTTCTTGTCGCGCAAGAACTCTATCTTTTGCTGTGTTAGCAAGACACAGTGCTGGTGCTCAAGTTTTTCCTGACTATAAGACAGGACCATTAGCCCCTATGGGTCAAAATCGCCCTGTAAAAATCTGATGAAATGTTCCGAAGTTATTGCACGGAAATGCATATGGTTTAACCACCACCTAGTTGCGAAAGTGGTCGAAATGCAATCCCAGGCGACACCTCATGGCATGGTACATGTATATGCATACCAAATTTGAGAAGAATCTGCTCAACGGTGCTCAAGTTATTGCCTGGAAACGAATTTCAGACGGGCGAACAGATGCATGCACGGACACACAGAATCCAATAGGAATCCAGTATACCCCCCATACTAAAACATTGGTAAATTTGTGATCTTATTGTCCTGGCCTGAAACTAAATGTTGGATGGGTGTTTTGTCCATTGGGGCTTTTAAACATAGTTTTCCGTTCACTGGGGCTTTTGTGCAAATCCCACAGACAATACTGTATTGTTCTCATATTGTTCATCATTTTCATAGAATAGCTATCATTTTCATAGAATAGCTATCATTTATCGGGGGATGGGCACATTAATATATCTTGAAGTTTCATTCATTTATTCAGAAGATATAGCAAGTAAATATTGACTTTATTTAGTAAATCCGTCATGTAAGTCAGATACAATAGGTGACTACATGTGGGGAACCATTCAACCAAGGAGTGAAAAGGGCCAAGTATATTGCACGCAAAGTGTTGCCGATTAAGTTGTGTTACATGATGGGTCTGCCCTTTATTTAGTGTATCATTCAAGAATAAAGCCTCTGTATACTATAAACGTAGATCTATAAGGTTCACTGCTGATAGTGGCCCAAATGGATACTGAACTACTATTTTTTAGTGTTCCCAAGACGTGGGAATATCGCAAATTACAACTGAAGCAAAATTAAAGCCAGATGAGTAATTGGTAAATGGTAATTCACAAGCAGAAACAGCTGTGGAGATCTGAATTGTAGATTTAAATTTGCACATTTTCCAGTACATTATACAACTCAATTCTCTACATTGTTATCTCCCCTGTGCACTGCAGAAAATTTGTTTTGGTGCATGTAATATGTAGATTTATGAGATCAGGTGGAACGCTTGCAACATTCCATGAATATTTTGGAAGTAGAATGGAAATCAAACATTTCTGAATACAGGGAAATTATTATGTAAATGATTTGACTACGACTAGATTTTAGAAACTTACCACAGGAAGGCCCATAATACATAATGTTGGAATTAAACCATGATACAGATGGACAAAAAAGTGGACGGACAGACAGACAGACAGATGAGGACCTGACCTACGAAACATACAAAAGTCACATCTACAGACTACATTCTATATTGGACAGAAGATTCGTCGACCTGCCTTCAGTAGTTGTCAAGATATGGGATCCCAGGGAAAAGAGAACGGACAGATGGACAGATGGAGTGATAACAATGCCCCTTAGCCCAATCGGGCTGAGGGGTAAAAAAGAGTGAAGAACCATGGTTCCACATACATTCAAAGCACTGTTCCATGTTTGTCAGTCATCATTTAAAGATGTAATCAGCTTCTACCAACGTATGCTATGCGATTTTACCGAACCTTAGGCATAAGCTATGTTATCCCATTGCTGCAGCTGTTCAGCATTCAGATTCATGAGCGTCGCTAGGTCACTCAAACGTCATTCAGTGACGTCATTTTCCTCTCAGAAAACCCGTTTCAAATTTCTCTGACAAGTTATTATTGCATTCGTTGTTCATGACAAATCAAATTTAATACATATTATGCTTTAGCAAACTTTGCTGCTAAAAAATGCAAAGGGGAGAATTAACAAAATCCATCGATTTTGAGGCTGATTACATCTTTAAGTAGATGTCATTCGTGTATGAAGAGTGTCACACTCCTAAAATTGATCCAGGCAAGTGAAAATGGAACTCTATATACTAATGGCAATCCCAGTGTGATTTGCACTCCTAGAACCATATTAGGGGAATGATTTACAGCACTCCTGCTGTTTGCAAAAACGAAAGACTGAAACTCCCATTTCTCTCCATGCTTATATGTATTGAAATAGTTATAATTAGCGATATATAATAATAATAATAATAAAATAATAATAAAAGGCTTTATTTATAGTCGATATTACACTCTTAGGCTGTCGCCTTTCTACCAGAGGGTCGACATATAGAGATAATGTACAATAGCAAGTATATATACAAATAGAAAATAATAAATGTTTACATAAATAATAAAAATTTGTAAATATGTATATATTGCACAGCTGAAATAACTAAGACTAACTATCTAGCTAGGCTCTGAGCATATGCTGCCTGAGTGTGGATTTAAAAATGTGAAGGCTGCTGGACTTTCTTATTTTGACTGGAATTTCATTCAAAATTTTGGGGCCGTTGTACGAAAAGCTCTTTTTGAAAATTTTTGTTCTATGTGCTGGCATGTGTCTGCGTTGATCGTGTTTGCCTTTCGTGTATATCTTGGGTAACCGTCAACAGGTCCCTTAAATAAGGAGGCGACAGGCCATGCAATGTTTTGTAAACTTGGACGGATTCGTTAAATTGTACATATTTTCGAAAAGGAAAGAGATCAGTCTTCGGAGTATATAAATCTGCATCGAGAATAGTTCTCGCAATTCGTGCCTGCAAACGTTCCATTTTATTTAACATAGGGATGCTGCATTTACCCCAAACTGTCGAACAGAAATCGAAATGGGGGAGGATAAAACAATTATAAAAAGTTTTGTGTGCATGTAAAGGCAAAAATTGTTTAATTTTCCGTAGTTTGAAGAGATAGAATCCTATTTTGTGGGAAGCAGCATTAACTTGTTTGTCCCACAAAAGATCTTCGTCTACTAAAATGCCTAATAATTTCTCGCATGTAGAATTTTCCACTGCAACGTCTTGACATTTTACATGTAAGTTGCTTTGTAGACGCCATTTCTTCTGCTTAGTTGTTAAAAGCATGGTTTTGGTTTTTGCGGTGTTTATGCACATTTTATTTAACTCACACCACTGCGATACATCATCAGCAGTTGCATTAAGGCAATTTTCAATTTCAGACAGCGTCTTGCCTTTGGCTAGGGCTGTGGAGTCATCAGCGTATAGGTGTAGATGACATTTGTCACTGAATAAAGGCAGGTCATTGATAAAGAGGAGAAAAAATAGAGGGGCAATAGAGGTATATCACAGGCATACATATGTATTTTCAACTTGAACTTGCCAAACTATTCATTAATTTATACTGAGCCTTTCTTTGAATAACTTTGTAATATAAAGCACACTTACCACACTTATACCAGTACATGTAGTTATTTATACAGGGAATTTCATAATAGTTACCATTTGTGGCTGATGTGATGTTTACAAACGCGCCATGTTGCTCTGGCAAGTGTTAAGTTTTAACAGTTTTGTTTGTTTAAAGTTGCAAACTTGCAAGTTAACTTCGACTGCCATTCTGATCTCTGATTGGGTGATGGGCTTTCAAAAGCCAGTCACCCAATGAGAATCATAGAAACACACCAAATGGAATAAACATATTATTAGGAGTTGGCAACTTCAGACTGCAGATGCAAAGTTACATGTGAAGGTTTGATTCAGTCAAGGTAGGTAATTTCTTTTTATTCAAAGGTATCTTGGTAAACTATTATGAAGTCCTCTGTAAATGTATTTCACAAGAATAGAGAGAAATGAGAGTTTACAACCCAGAAACTGCCATCACAATTCAGGCACCCAGCGACATGCCCAGCTTCTTGAAATTAGGGCATGAGTTCCTTGATAGGAATGGTGTACATGTATGCCAGTTATCCAAATGGGGTACAGTATGCCAGGTTTAGTTTTCTGATCTGGATGGATTAGAGTTCCACTTGGAATGGCATATGCCATTCCCTTCACACCATTGGATGGTATGGCATAAGCCATCTTTTGTCTGCCGAGTTCTGAAAAGTTTGCCATGGAGTTCCTAAGAGTTCCATCTTGGCGCACCATGCCTCTCTGTTTGGAATACCTCATGCCAGTTCCCAGTATGCCCCAATTTCAAGAAGCTCCCGGAAGCATGTCGGTTTTCGTTGCATTAATGTATGAAGGGTTGATTCTGCTGAATCATTTGATTTCTCTCCTTCAGCTGAGTAAGACAAAAACAAACTCACCAATGCACAGATCAACTGTATCATTTTCATTACAAAATTCGTCCTTCATAACACAGGCTGAAAAGAGAATGAGAAGTGTAGTGTTTATAAGAACAGCCAATTGCATTTTGTCCCAAAAGTTGAGGGTGACTGAAGTTTGATAGGAAAATTGAATATTAGAGAGATTACTTTATCCAATAATGTGTATCAGACAGGAATATGGTTAAAGGTGAACTGCAAAGCTTTCCAACGTTCTGCTAAAATGTCAGAAATCAAGGCCTTTGTAGTTATAGTTGTTTATTTGTGGATTATTTTCTTCTTCCGATTATTTGATATAAAGTCAAACCTTATACCACCAGAAAACGGGAGTCACAACATTCGAAAACGTCATCGATTGCCTCCCATTGTTTTTGGAACATAATGAAGTTATAGTGGTCCTCATTCATTCATCCGACGTAGCATGACGTCATGTAAAATGATACATTAACTAAAACTTGATAACGTCATAATGTTCTACAAGCAAAGAGAGACAAGCAATGCAAGTTTTCAATACAGATTTATAACAGGATTACTTTAATATTGTAATATTAGTACAATTTAGCAAAATATATTCACCCGAAAATCGTATAACAGTGATATCACATAACACAAGATGTATGTAAGAAACATTTTAGAAAAAATTGAAAGCTTTACAGTTCATCTTTAAGGGCTGTTCCCCAAAATATGTGTTTGTTTATGGAGGGAATGAGGGAGAGGAAACGAAAACATATTTGGCCTATGACGATCTGCTGAAATTATATTAATCACTGGACATATGGCATGCATGGGAAAATGCTCTAAATATCAGTCTACTTACACATTTAAAATGTTTGCTGTAATCTGGTAATGTGTTTTAGAGATCTTGGATAGGTAGGTTAAATTTCTTTTTGTCTTGTCTATAACTTTTTGAAATACCCTACTTTTGTATTGCATTTAAGAAATTCTACTGAAAATATAATAGGTCTGCACAGTGGCCAAATTTGATCATTGCTATCCCACATTTAAATGTTGGTATGGATTTGCAAATATATGCATCATTTTGGTGCTTAAAGAATGATAGCTTGTTGTTTGAGACTTCAGGGATTCTGGTCTGGACATTTGACCTCAAAATCCACATGTATTTTTTCCTTTCTTCTTCTCTTCCAAGTTGGTCATGATCCATAGCCTAAAAGTGGAGATATCACATGGACAACTGAAGTCAATATACAGCCAGACAAATGGACAGACACACACCTTCAAATCAATAGCTAAAATTTCTTCATTGCCATGAGTTTTAGGTATACCTGAAATTCTGTCACATTCTGAATACAGTATTTTACTGGAGTTTATAGCCCAGACATCAATACTTTCAACTATTTCCTGACATTCAGGCTTCAGTGACCTTGACCTCTGCATGATCTTTTTACCTCAAATCAATAGGCTTCTTCTTTGCCAGGAGTCTCAGATATATCACGAGTTATAGCATAGAGATAACAATTTCCGGTAGGTCCATCATGCATGATACCATCAATCGGGTACAGTATGCGTGCAATTTACTTGGTCCTTTTCAATTCTTGGTTGAATGGTTCCCCACATGTAGTCCCCATGTTATAAGGGATTGACGTATCATACATGACAGATAGACCCAATTTCCAATGATTTCCTGATTTTTTAGTCATTGACCTTGACATCTGACCTTTTGACCACAAAATGAATAGGGTTCTTTTTTCACCCCGTGGGCCAAAGATTGGTACCGATTTATAACCAGGGGTTGAAAAATAATGTACACACACAAAAAATGTGCATATATGCCACAGTAAACTAACAAACAAATGTAGGGTTTGTAACGAACAATTATAAATATCAGGGCCTGATCTAGACTTTTAGTTTGGGCACCCTTACATGGCGCAGAGTGTGATAAGTTATAGTGAAATAGACCGCGATGTGGGACTGTCGAAGCCCGTGGAAGCTGTGGAGTATTAAATGGTCTAAATACAGCCTGATAACTTATTATTTGTCAAAAATATTTGCAAATTGCGAAAAACAATTATTATTTTTTTCATTTGGGCGCCCAAATTCATGGCGCCCAAACCCGTTATAACGGGTTCAGAAACAGCCTGGATCAGGCCCTGAATATCATCAAATCAGGTACAGATTATGACTGATAAGCGGCATAACTGCATGGAATATAGATTGAAATGAATCATTGTAAATAGGTGTCTAGAGGACAATTAGATAAATAAGTTAACGAAATGTCGACTGTACCAAACATAGTTCTGGAGATTATGTGGAAGAGTCAAGGTACAGAGTATGCATGGAAAGGGGGGTAACTTCATAAAAATAAGGTCTGAGACGAAGAATTTTATGTATGCTTCTAGAACCCAACTAGATAAATAAGTTTCCAAAATTTAGTAGCTGCAGATATAACTTGTACATTCAACCATATATCACAAAAATCAGAGACTATTAAATCCAAAAAGGGGCATAACTTCATAAAACATGGGCCAAGACAATTAATTGCTTTGTAGGCATCTAGAAGACAATTAGATAAAAAGTTTACAAAATTTAGTAGCTATACCGAACACGGATCTGCAGATATAACTTATACATTCAACCATATATCACAAAATTCAGAGATTATTAAATCCAAAAAAGGGGCATAACTTCATAAAATATGGGCCAACATGACTGTTTTGTAGGCATCTTGAAGACTACCAGATAAAAAGCTTCCTCATAATTTGATAATTATATCAAAAACAGATAAAATTAAATATGATTAGTTACATTCAAGCATATATCACAAAATCAAGATTACTGCACCCAAAAAAGGACAGAATTCTGTAAAATAAGAGCCAAAACAACTAATTCTTCTAGAATACAACTATATAAATAAGTTTCCAAAACGTAGTAGCTGTATCAAATACAGTTCTGCAGATATAGTTGGTAGCATTCAAGCATAATCAGCAATTAATAAATTTGTAAAAGGGCGTAACTCTGTAAAATATGGGTCGAGGGGAGCCATTTTCACTTTGCATCTGATCAAAGCCTTAGGCAGGATTCCCGTAGTGCCTGTCCACTATCATAACATTTTAGGCTGGGGTCCAGGGACCACTTATTATGGAATCTCCTGAAAATATTGGCAAACAGTTCACCTCCTGTTTCATAGCCTCATCTCTAGAGGGTATTTCCCTGATATTTTGTCTGCAGATGGTGCTCGTACAGTTGCACTTCTGTTGTGGTGAGAAGTTGCAAATTTGGGGCAATTCTGTCATGATGGAAAGCGGGGGAAGTAATAATTGGATCAATCACCACCTTGACTTTACTTGAGGTGGTCTCAACATACCTGAAGCAGGGGGAGTATCCTTGGTGCAGTTAATGTAATGACAATCGTCTGTCTCACAACACGATTTCTGGTTCTGCAGGCTATCATCTGCACAGATATTTATGGGTTCCACTGAAGGATAGAACATAGTCAATGTATGGTGGAACTATTATCATTTATCTGACACGATTGAAAGAAAGCCAAATACACCATGTTCATAAAATGAAGCTGAAAATATGAATAAGAAATTATGTTTTCCTTCATGCATTCATGTCTGTATTTACCTTGAAGACTCAAATATTTACAGGAGTGTGATCTTGTAATTAGCAAAATCGCACATTTTTTTTGGTGAAAATGAAAACATGTTGTTGTTGCATTCCCAATCAGAACACAGGAAGGAAGCAATCAGAGATTGCTCAATTTCATGCCCCCCCCCCCCCCTTCCGCTTTAATCCGACACTGCTCTGCCATTGTTCTGTTCTGTATTGGTCGGTGGAGGCCTAATTTGGATAATTATAAAAATTCTATTTCAGTCACAGTTTTCGCCATGTCTCACATAATACATATATTCCAAGTATCGACCAACAAGTGATAAAACAATGTTTTAATGCAAGATGGTCGCCAGGGCTTTCGTCAAATCCGAAAATGTGACCTGGTCATGAGAGCTACATTCCCTGGGAGTATATTGTGGTGAAATTTTGAAGGGATTAGTGAACTTTGAATTTTGCACCCATTTCACTCGTTTTGGGGCAATTTCAAACTTCAGGACCTATGTGGTCTGCTTTGGAATGTAGAATAACATATACATAGCCATTTTCCCTGTCCAAATCAGTTATGGACTGAATTCCAACCTGGACAAATAAATATATCCCATTCACTTAGGTTTGATAAACAAAGGGCCATAACTCTTGAAAATATAACTGAAAGCAGAGAAGGGTGAGTAGGATTTAACATCGTTTTCAACATTGTCTCAGTCATATCACGACGGTTCCTACATGTGCCAGAACATGAGAGTGTCCACAGTTCCTATTATTCTGGACACTGATCAGCCCAGTCAGTACAGCACTCGGTCACCCTGAAAGCAGAGAAACTTCACGCTGCATACCTATGGGGCATTGACGGTTATGACCACATATGCAAATTTCATACTTGTCCATATAATATTAACCGAGACGCAGCCTGGACAAGTCCCATTTCACAAAGATTTGAAGAACAAATGCGGAGAAACTTCACACTGCACAACTGTGGGGCATTGACCACATATCATGCAAATTTCATACTTGTCCATACAATATTAACCAAGATCCATTCACAGAGATTTCAGAAAAAGGGCCATAATTGTTGAAAATTATACCGGAACTCAGAAAAAACTCTATGCTGGACAACTACGAGGTACTGGCCACATTCCATGCGAGTTTCAATCCTGTCTATCGAATAGTAACAGAGATATTGCATGGACAAAAAAATTCGGACAGACAGACGGATGGACAAAGCGATCCATTAGAAGGGGGGGGGGGCATAATAAAACAGACTTATTGTGCATAATTAATGTATTATGGTCAGCTATATTGACCCTTTATTGACACCAGCTGTAGATAAATACATTTCATCATATACAAGCTTATAGGGAGAAATGAGAGTTTATGACCCAGAAACTCTCATCACAGATCAGATAGGTCCTACTCAGCTACATGCTGTTCAGTGAGGCTGTATGTCCGTTATTATTGCATTAATGCGGGAAGGGTTGATTTTGCTGAATCAGTTGATTTCTCTCCTTCAGCGGAGTGAAACAAGTGAGAAATGACTACATTGTAGTCAAAACCTGCGGCAGTGACAATAATACAGTGAAAGACATATCAGCGGTGGTAGTGGTAGTTGTAGAAAACAAAGCGCCATCTGCTAGTGTTTTCATGCCAAGGGAAGTAATTTTCAACTTCTAACCCACAATTGTAGAAATGCTTAATAGGTCACTTTCCCTGTTCAAAATCCAACGATTTTGACTGGTCCGTGCCATCTGTACTGAATTGACAGACGAAATCACAACTCGCTTTGGCAATGTCTTGGTACAAGTATCGTGTATGCTAATTTTCAAAACATTCGGTTCAGCCGTTGATTTTTGCAAATCAAAAAGGCTTTCAAATATTTGGAAATCCAAACAAATTTCAAGCATTTAGTCAAGGCGTGAAAATCTACGCTCTTCAGTCTCCCTTCTCGCTTACTTTGCTGAGCAAAATGGAGAATTTATATATTTCCTTTAAATGTAATTTTCAATGAGTTTAGTATCACGTCTATCACTTCCATCCCTGAAACTATGGAATGGGTTCGAAGGATTTATCCAACTGTCCCAGAGGAATAATGACCCCTTTCACTGTTCAAATTGAGGCCTGTAACAGTCTTAATCGCAAATATGTCACTAATTCATTCCGAAAGGTGATTTAAGTGTGAGATTTCATGACGAGTTTACTAAACAATGTCTGTATGTAAGACAATGATGTCGAATTCTTGTTGTTATCTTTTGCTACATCAAATTATCGCATTCACGAAAATGATTGTCAAGCTAAAGTCAATATGAAAGGTATCTAAGTATCAAAATCAAACTCAGAAACTCATCCAGGAAATCAAGGCCTTAGCTTTTGAGAACGAGCTAAAATGGTTCGCTTTTATGGTCAGTATCTGCTAATATATGTGGTAATTCCATTCGTAAAACTGATTGACAAAATAACGTAAATTGTGAAGTGTAGAACCAGTAAATTCTAGCAAAAAAATGGGCACTGGCTTGAGAGAATGATGTCAGATGCAATATGTTTCTGCCCATTGTCTACTGATATACACATAAGTACTGAATTTACGAGAGTGATTAATGCTAATCTAAAGGGATTCTGAGTGCCGAAGAGAAAGGGGACATCAATACCAGCAAGGCCCTGACTTGCGAGAATGAGGATAGAGAGGCTGTGTTCAGGATCATTCAAAATAGCTATGTGCCAAATTTCGTGCTTGTAACCGAAAGTGCACAATATAACTGCACAAATATGATGTATTGTTCGAGCAAAGGGTTGCCTAAAATACTAAATAGTCATGTCTGTATTATAAAACCAGTTGCACATAAAGTCAGTTTTGAGTATTATCAATGAGTTGGTAAAGCTAAGACAGCAAGTGCAACTCCAGAGATTGGAGGGTCATTGTTTCGATTCTCACAGAGGGTTAAATTATTATTCCTTTCAAAACCTATTTCCATATATGCGAATTGCTTGGGGGCTAAAGTTAAACATCATACCAAATTGTCATTTCTATAAGTTAAACATCTTTATTTGGCGAAAGTTGGTGAGTGGTTCCCTTACTTCTAAAACATAATTGTTGCGTTAGTTTTTATGATGCATGATCTATAATTTGATACCAAGTATTATTCAATGCTAATCATAATGACAATGCGTTACTTGTCTACTTCTTCACCAATTTGTAAATTATTTAGATTGGGTAGATAAAATGATTACTAGAAGTAGTGAACTTATTTTTCTACTTTCTAAAACAGTCGCCTATGATTGTATGCAAAGTACATGTAGCTAACCACTGACAAGATTGCGGCTCATCTTCCTTGGTATATAAACAATTCAAGGATCTTAAAGTGTATATACATGTACATATTGTTCAGTGAAAATGATAATATCTGAAGACAATGACTGATGTGTTGATCGTCAGCTTTTGGGCGACTGAAGTTTCCTATGTCTTGACATAAGAGAATTGAAGTCTGAACGGAAATCAACGAAGCAATAACTCATTCCACCGAATACAGTTGCAAATGAATTCAAGTGCGCCTCAAGACCGGGTTGCCATGTGAGATGGGAGGTTGAAAAGAAAAGTGTGGCAGAGATCACACTCGCTTAGCGCATGCGTATTTAAAAAAGTCAGAAGAAGAACAACAAGAACAACAACAACAATGCGAGCCTCCCGTAGACCTGCGTGCCGCAGGTAACAATGATAAACTTACCAATGCACTGATCATCTGTATCATTCTTAACTGTACAATATGTGTCGTTCTTTACACAGGCTGAAAAGATAAAGAAAAGTGTAGGAGTCAGCGAGAGTACACAAGTGTATCTATTGGTCATGTTGGCACATATAGTTGGGTCAACCAATGTCCCTTCTTGGGGAAATACATTGCATGGGTCTCTGAATGGAAAGCAATCTGATATGGGTCTTCAATTCAAATACTGACATGCTAAGAGAGCTTCTTAAAATTAGGGCAAGAGTTCCTTTGTAGGAATGGCATATGTCGGTTATCCAAATGGGATACACCATATCCAGTTTGGTGTTCTAATCTGGATGGAGAGTAGTTTCAATTGGAATGGCATATGCCCTTCCCCTATACCATTGGATGGTATGGCATAAGTCATCCTTTGTCTGCCAAGCTACAAAGAGTAATCCATGAAGTTCCTATGAGTTCCGACCCGGCGCACCATGCCACTCTGTTTGGAATGCCTTATGCCAGCTCCAAGCATTCCCCAATTTCAAGAAGCTCTCTGATTTGAGCATTTTTTTATTATTTTGCTGGAGACATTCCCTCTGCGTGAAAATGCTATACACATCTCTGCTCGAAGAACAGACAGATGTGTTACATGGAGATGATTCGAGGAACCCAGATGTGTAGACTGAATGTGATAAACCACCTATTTATTCAACCGGAGGGAGTGAAATTTCACACCATGAATTAAAACAAGACATTGACACAATTGTCCAACAAAATGATGCATAAACATACATGTACATGTAGAATCCATTATTTTATTTCTTTGTTATTTCCTTAAATTAAAGGGTGATCAAATTAATCACAAAGACTGATTGAATTATGGGGTTGATAATACAATACACAATAGGGGGGGGGGCTATGTAATATTTCCAAGGTAATCCATTTAGGTTACCATAACTGTTCACGTGGTAACCTGTATAGGTTATGCACATAGAGAGACCTGATAAAACAAGTTTTAGGTGACCCATTTGGGTCCCCTTAAATCAGGTATGTGTGATCTGCAGATAACCCAGTTAAGCCATTCACCATAACAGAACATTCCTGCAGGAGAGCTCTCAACTTACCTGGAAAACCAGTTTCCTTGGTGCAGTTAATGTAATGGCAACCCGTCGTCAGACAACACGAGGTACTGTTCTGCTGCAGGCTCTCTTCTTTGCAGGCATCAGGTGCCTCTGAAGGAAAGAAGATAGTGAATGTATAACTACTGGTGTAATTAACTGAGCATGTATTATCATCGATCTGATATCCCCTCACGAGCAGATCTACAACATGTACGACGCTTTTGCCAGAAAGCCAACTATGTACACCATGTTCACAAGTAAACTGTTATTGTTCATTTATAAACAAAGCATGAAAATAATTCAATTAAATGACTAAATGATGCGGTTTAGTGAATTTTGGTCCCCACAAGGTGTAGTTTGAAGTGACAAAACGAAATGTCATTTGCAAAAGAAAATTCCAGGCTCTGGGTCTTGGGGATTTCGAATAACAGCATCTTGAAGTACATGTGGCAGATTCATGCAAAATCATCTATTTCAAGATGAAAACAGCACCTTTCTTTCTCCCTGTAAACATATGAAGACAGTCCAGATCCAAAACCGTTCTTGGGCAAAAACTAGCTGTCGACACTACCAATATTTCGGGGTATGTACATAAATTTGCTGCATAAACTAAAATACCTGAATTTCTTCGTCTAATTTGGGCGTTTTTCGATTCTGAATTTGGGCATTTTTAGACCTCGTTTATTTTGGGTGCCCTGTAATGGTATAAAATAAGGCCTGTATCTGCCCCTGGTCTACTTAAACATACAGGCCTTGTCTGCAAGATGTCTGGATAACTGCAGGATGGAATATCACCAAACTTGGATGGAAGCTTAATTGGAATGGCCTCATCTGATTAGGTTTTGGTATATGTGTGTGCGTGCATCCTTGTCTAGCATGTCTAGTGTCCGTCCATCTGTCCACTTATACATGTATGTATATACAGGCCTTGTCGGCAAGATATCTGGAGATGGGTGGTAATCATTCAGGAATTTTTTTTCAAAAACTTCTGAGTGGGGCATTAATACATACATACACTTTAGGAGAGAGGGTTGGGAGAGGGTTCAGGGACTCATCCCTGGTAGTATTAACACTGAGAAGGAAAGTCATTGGGGGAATGGGGGGAGGGGTGCGCAGTGGGCAGAAGCTTTATTAAGCAAGAGCACATGCCCCCTGTAGGAAGAAGACCCACAGCTAAACAATTTTCTTTACCCATGGGTGAATCCAGTGATTACTGGCACAGTACCACACCAAACCAAACCACGTTCAACCACACATCAACAGTTTTACTTAATTCAACAATTGAATCAGCTTGGATCAGCTCTCAGCACGTTCAGATTAAAATATATTACTAGAAATATTAGCACAAACATATTAATACATAAATACATCCAAGTTGATGAACAATTACATGTATGTTATAAACATTGCCCTTGTTTCAATATTTTGTCCTCATGTAAACACTCGTAATCCCACATTCCCAACATTGTATACTAGCATGTACTTTATAATATTACCTGTATACTTGGTAGGTTAGTAATTCAGGGTTCCTACATGTACCCTTTGTGAAAGATAAAATTCCAGGACTTTTAAAGGTCCATACAACCTTTTCCCAGGACCTTTAATTGAATTTTCCTGGCCATTTTTTAACACCTTTTACCGTGTTTCATTCGTTAAAAAACTTGCGACTGTCTATTTATTATCGGTTTTGACGTCATGGCCATGGGGGAAGTGCATATATCGAACACATAACGACCTACAATCGTGAGCTTGATAAGACAAGTAATTAATTGTGGCAGATATTTCGGGGGGAGAGAGGACAATAAAATTCAAGAACTTTTCCAGGACTCTTTACAAGTATTGTCAGAATTCAAGGCAGGGGTTTTTCTTGACAGTTTTTCATCGGGGTAACCCCGATGAAAAACAAATAAGAATTGAGTTTTGACGTTTTTTTGGAAATTGAGTTTTCCATGAAAAAATTGAGTATTTTATTTTTCAGACATTCGCGTGCCATAGGTGCGCGAAAAAATTGAGTTTCCTTCAATAAAATTGAGTTTTTGTAAAGAAATGCAAAGACAATACAGCTCGCGAGAAGAAAGAAAAGACTGCACTCACGTGGCGGAAGAGCGATGTGTGCGTTGTTGTTGTTATACGCACAGCATACGTTTTGTTCCACTTTTCATGCGGTGTATGTGGGGAACCCTCGCCTGTATTTCTTTATGAGGGGAAACTGGGGTTGGCGATTTCCGACTCCGGGTACCAGGATGTGGTGTGGTCATGTGGTGTTTACCTTATCGACGACAGTTCCCGCCATGAATACCACAGACAGAAGAACTCGTCTGAGAATGATGCAGATGCTGCGGTTGCGAACATATCGTTCCAGAGTTGATGTGAATGTACAGGTGAAATGTCAAGGATTGGGATTTAAAATGCTGGAAAACTGAACTTGAAAAAATAAAGAACTGAATAAAGATCTATGCATGGAGACATTCATACTGTTGACTCCTCGTCGATGATCAATAATAAACTCCAGTAAATGGGGAGTCAGACGCAGGCATTTGCACGTCGCTGAAAGTGAAAGTAGGCGGGATGATATATGTAGAGCTGCCAAATGTCAAGAAATGTAAAGTGTCTCCATGAATAGATTTTGTAATAGATTATGTAATCGAAAAAGCGAGACAAGAAGTTTGATTTTCACAACACGTCGGTTCGGTATTGCTGCGCAACAACAACAATACAATGTTGTAGAGGGAGTGAAAAAAAACGTGATGGAGGGCGCATTTTATTTTTATTTTTCTGAAAACCAACCAAAATGCTGGCCATACAACTGACTGGGTGGGGCTTGGTGGGATTCCATTGTTTATGCAGGCATTCATGTGTAAATTCCATTAGTCCCACCAAACCCCGGGAGTGGTTCGCTTGACACCTGCATTAAGCTCGGACTAAAACTACTGAATGATCGATTCTTCCTATTTCTAAGATGAAAAGGCACTAAAAATTGAGTTTTCGCACTTCATTCGATGAAAATTGGGAAAAATTGAGTTTTCATACTTCATTCGATGAAAATCGGGGAAAATTGAGTTTTAGGCATTGAAAAAAATTGAATTTTATTGAATTCAGAAATTGAGTAGATGAAATTTTTTTGTCAAGAATAACCCCTGCAAGGATTTCCAGGTTCTGGAATTTGTTTTCCTAGAATTCAAGGAATCCAGGACCCGTACGTACGGTACCCTGTCATGCCTGTAGTATGTGTGGGACATGTCACTGATCTTGGAATCTTAGCTTTGGTCATGTAGTAGAAAAGGGGAGCACAGTGCACACATCATGTGTAAACTAGAGGTTCCGCTTTGACCCTTGGGTTGCCGCTCCGGCATGAAGCCTATGCTGGTTGTTTTTTTAAGCAAAAACATACGTCTCCCCCAACCTCCCACCTTGCGTTGAGTGGGCACATTATTTAAGGGAAAGTGCTATAAAATTAATGTAGAAATAAGTGTCAAGTAGTTCTCCTGATATCTTGCCGACAAGGTCTGTATATACATGTACAATTAGATGAATGGATGGACGGACAATGGACAAGGATAAATGCACGCATAAACCAAAATCTAATCAAATGAGGGGGCTATTCCAATGAACCTTCCAAGTTTGGTGAAATTCCGTTCAGTAGTTCTCAAGATATCTTGCAGACAAGGCCTGTATATACATGTACATGAAGATGGACGGACGGACGGACGGACGATGGACACGGATGAATGCACACACACACCAAAACCTAATCAAATGAGAGGCTATCCCAATGAAGCTTCCATCCAAGTTTGGTGAAATTCCGTCCAGTAGTTCTCAAGATATTTTGCAGACAAGGCCTGTATATACATGTACAAGTAGATGGACGGACACCGAACACGGATGAATGCATGCACACACACCAAAACCTAATCAAATGAGGGGGCTATCCCACTGAAGCTTCCGTCCAAGTTTGGTGAAATTCCATCCAGTACATGTAGTTCTCAAGATATCTTGCAGACAAGGCCTGTATATACATGTACAAGTAGATGGATGGACGGACACCGGACATGGATGAATGCACACACACACACCAAAACCTAATCAAATGACGGGGCTATCCCAATGAAGCTTCCATCCAAGTTTGGTGAAATTCCATCCAGTTGTTCTCAAGATATCTAGCAGACAAGGCCTGTATATACATGTACCAGTAGATGGACGGACGGACGGACACCGGACACGGATGAATGCACGCCCACACACCAAAACCTAATCAAATGAGGGGGCTATCCCACTGAAGCTTCTATCCAAGTTTGGTGGAATTCCGTCCAGTAGTTCTCAAGATATCTTGCAGACAAGGCGTGTATATACATGTACCAGTAGATGGATGGATGGACAGACACGGATGAATGCACACACACACACAAAAACCTAATCAAATGGGGGGGCTATCCCAATGAAGCTTCCATCCAAGTTTGGTGAAATTCCATCCAGTAGTTCTCAAGATATCTTGCAGACAAGGCAAGGGGATGGGCAGACATCCATCCAGACATCCATCCAACCAGACAGACAGACAGCACAAACACTAGATGTCTCCCCCCAACATAGTTGGGGGAGACATAATTACTATCAAAATTTATAAATGCAATGCATACCTTTAAGAGCATGATTCATCTCCTACATTGGAAGAACAAACCTACTAAACATACAATGTTGAGATTATGGAAGTTTTGAATATTTTTGTAACAGAAAATTTGAGGGAGGGAGGGGAGGGAATTTGGCTTAATGTCACACTCAAGTTTGTTTCAGTCATATGGTGACAGTCAGTTTGGTTGGTGGAGGAAGCCGAAGTACCCGGAGAGAACCACCGCCTTTCGGCAAGTAACTTTCACACATGGACCAGCTGGGCTCGAACCCGTGCCGGTTCAGTGGTGTGAGGCTAGCGGTCACCAGCGAAGCTCCTTCGACCACTCGGCCACCGAGGGCCCGCAGAAAATTTGAAAACACAGACCGTGTTTGAACCAATATTTCATATTCATGGTTCAACGTGTTCATCTTACTGGTCATACACATATGACAACACAGCCACACAGTCATGGGAGACTAAATGATCGGAGGGTGGGGGGAAGGGAATTTGGTGTAATGTCACACTCAAGGTTATTTCACTCATACATGTCATATGGTGACAACCAGTTTGGCTGGTGGAGAAAGACGGATTACCCGGACTGAACCACTGCTCATTGGCAAGTAAATGACAAATTTCCACAGATGCACCAAGCGGGCCCGAACCCGTGCTGGTTCAGTGATGTGAGGCTACAGTCACCAGCGAAGTGCCACTCGGCCACCAAAAGGGATACCAATGAACAGAATTTACTTATAATGTCAAAATTAGAGAGAAAAGTGACATTGACTACAAAAATGAGGTGTTTACTTTGTTCACACAGGTACATGTAGTCTTGTCCCCTTGTGTAATACTGGTCAGGCCTAGCACATCAGTCTGGTGCAATTTTTAGAATGCACGGCCTGGACAGCACATATTCATAATAGCTCTGTTATGGGCAATACCATGACTATGACATGCCATTTATCATTTCCACACTTGGCATGCTTGGTGCAGGAAATGTATAATATCATCTGATGAAATAGAGTTACTAGCATGACTAGCTTCACTCACCTCCATGGCAAAAAACAGGGTCTTCAGACGTGTAAGGACAAGTCTCGTTAATGACGGCAACCTCATCCTGAACACATGCTGAAATGGAATGAAAATATGCAAGTCAGGGACTAGAGGCATTGGACATATTGACAGGGCAAATACAGGATTTTAATTTCAGTGCCAATACAGGCACTGTATTAAACTCATAAACAACTCATTTTCCAATGATTTGCAACTGACCAATGCGAAATCGCACTTCCCTGTCTAGTCACAAGGGAGATAATATTATTGAAAGACAGATTCCTGCTTGGTTCATAACAAGCTAGATGGCAGGTCCGGCATCAGCTCCAGAAATGATAGAGATAAATCATTTTACCAGACTATTTCTTCTCCAGAAAGACAGAAATTTTCAGGGAAACAGAAATTATTTTCTAGAAAAGAAAATGTAATTTTGGCCAAACAAAGAGAGGAAGATTGACATCACTGAATTTGAGGGTTTTTTTGGGCGGTCTATGTTTGGCGGTAGAAAAATGGATTATGTTTTGCAATTTATCATGTTTGTCAACTTTTTGTCAACGGTATGAGAATTGGCCTGTATGCCTCTTGGGTCAAATTGTGACCACCTACTTTACATGCTGTAGGCCCAATCACTATGTGAAGTTTCAGACTTGTCCATGCAGTGGTTATGAACAAAGTATTGGACACAAAATCTGGCAGAAAATAAAAAGAGAGAGAGAAAAACTAAAATAAACCAAACAGTAGAGATCAAGTCTCTGACTTTGAAAGATTTGGTCTTACGACTGGGTCTTTAATTACACAGATACTGATCTGGACCAAATTTTAAAAGACTGGGGCACAGTAATTTTGTTGAATGGTTGTTTTACTTGGCAAAGTTAATAATTGGAAGAAATTTGAGAATTCTGAAAACAAATTGTTTGAATATGGAGGCTCATTTTATAAGACAAGCATTTAAATTGGAATAACTTCATACAATGTACCTGTCAATCTCACATTGTCAGTCACAACGAATATATTTGCATATTTGAAATCTCCGAGAAATAAGCTTTCCAATACATCATGATGATCCACAATCTTCATAAGTCCAGGTAAATCCTAAATCCTTGCAGATGGATTACCTGGGCATTTTTGGTGATTCGACTGAGTTATTGAGCCGATGCCTCTATTTATACAATCTCGTACATTTCATACCCCGTGCTTGTTTTGAATTAGCATGTCGGTATCCCACGCCTGCGGTTTCTGCTTTGAGTTTAACAGGGCTCGAAATGGCGCCCTGCTATTGGCGAAAAGCAGGCGAAAATTTGCCTGTCGCAGGCCAAGTGAAAATTGACCTGCTAAAATAAAAAAATTGTGAAAAAATAGCAGGCGATAAGTTTTTAGGCGAATGAAATGCCTAAAGATCGATTCTCCGTTCGATATTGAAAATATTCGTACTGCCAAACCATTACAGCAATCTTTGTGCGTCAAAATGTTTTCGTACGGCTCGAAGTACTGAACTGGCGCCGATCTGATTGTTGTGGCAAGTAAGTCGGTCCGAAGTTGTCTCCCTTGTTGTGTGCGCGCATGCCTGCCGTTATTACTTCCGCATCCGTTAACAACATCCGACAAGCGAGAAGCCAGCGTGGTATTTGATGCTAAACGCCTAAAACATGGCACAAAATACTGTCAAACTGTCCACGGTTAAATTGTGGGGATTCAGCTGGTTGAACGCGAAACAAACGATCATAAAAGGCGGACACACGCTTGTTACGG
Organism: Hanleya hanleyi; assembly: GCA_036873755.1. Classification (NCBI taxonomy): domain Eukaryota; kingdom Metazoa; phylum Mollusca; class Polyplacophora; order Lepidopleurida; family Hanleyidae; genus Hanleya; species Hanleya hanleyi. The sequence continues at coordinate 21,895 of JAVTVY010007885.1, forward strand.
AGGTCAATTGTGAGTTGTGCGCCAAGTATGAGAAGCAGATACGTAGCACTCGGAACTATCAAAACGCATGGATAATCGGTACAACGAATGTGAAAAAGCACTCAATAATCACTCATTCAAAGGGTGATCCGCATAAGAAGGCAGAATCATTAGAAAGAGATGAAGAATTCAGACAACGTGGTCAATCACTGGTCAGCTTCTCATACTGTTATCGGCCAGAGTTTAAATAAACTCAAATCCCAAGATGCAGAAAAAATTACTAAACTGTTTGACATTGCCTTCCTCATAGCAAAAGAGGAAATTGCATTCACAAAATTTGTCCCACTAGCCAGTTTGGAGAAGAAACACGGGGTCTTGCTTGGGGACACCTATATAAATGACCATCAGTGTGCAGAATTTGTAGATAACATTGCAGAAGTTTATTTGGATGAACTAAATGAAATTCTGAACGAAGTGAATTTTTTCAGCATTCTGCAGGTCAAATTTACTAATAGCAGGTCATCTAAGGTTTGGCCTGCGATTTTTACGTATCCGAAGAAAAATAGCAGGCCATTGCATTTTCTCTAATTCGAGCCCTGGTTTAGAATTTCATATTGACATCAAAGCAGTTTGGCCCGCGATGAAATTCAAACCTGTCACATCTCATACCTCACAGCGGATTGGCCTAATCAACTAGCTCAGCGCGTTCACTGATTGGGTTAATTTAGAGGAAACACCTTGATCTATTTATATCTGGAACTGGTATGGGTAACTAACCAAGCCAGTGTATCGATCCTAATAGATCACTCGATACACTGGCTCGCGAGGATGATGATGACCATGTTCACATACATAGTTCTCACAATAAGCTGATGAGGTGACAAATGTCTGGGTGTGAGAAATTCTACTCTGTTGGGTCACAAGCCATTGAGTGAAGGTGAAATCCACGATATGTGATCTGCTTGAAACAGCCATCGAAACCACACATTTTGTTTTATTTGATATGTTTGACAAATTTAGAATCATGTTATACAGAATGTATAATTGATACTGATTATGACTATTTTTTTTTTTCTAAAAGAACTTTACAAGTAATTCTCAAATTTGCTTGTTCTAACCACTAAAATGACTAAGCTGAGTAGCCTGTTCTGGTTGATGGCATGTAACCCAATTCAGAAAGGGTTTTATCTCCCTTGTTCCACTAGGGGTGTGTTGGTGCACAGAACTTCCGGTAAGTATCAAAGGTCCTCAAAATTATTTTTAGTACTGAAATTTCTAAAAAATTATCTTTTTGGTGTACACACATGCAGAATCTATCAGTTCATGTAAAAAATATAAACAACATAGCTTTTAAACAAAATAATCTGGAACAGTTCCTCAAAAACTTATTCAAAATAATTGCGGATGCATTTGATAACAAGGGTTATGTGTAACCCGGCAGCTCGCCTTTTGGGTATTCAATAACATGCAGCTTCACATAAAGATCGAGCCCTTCAGGTTGCACATCACTGGCAATGACAATACATATTGCAATAAAAATTTGACTTCTTCGTCAGTGATGCTGAAGTTGGATTGAAACATGAACTATATTGTAAAACTTGAAATAAAGATGACCTTTTTTTCCAAAAGTAAGCTTATACATGTCATTACGAATACATGTACAATTGAAATTTTGTCTGAGATGTGGGTGTGAAATGCTTGGACAAATATGGTTCGTGCAAAAGCTTGAGGTTAAATCATGATGAGGAATGGGATTCGATACCAAAATTGAAGGAAATGGTGTTCTTCAGTAAAGGCGACACAAAATTCCAAACCACCAGGGGTTAATATTTAATATTGTACTTCTGAAATGAAATAATGTCATTAAACTATTAGTACCGTAATTACTATAAAGGAATATATTGTAGTTGATTTGACGTGTTTGTGTATATGTAACAGATCGGTGTAAGAAGGCATTGTTGAGGCCTTTGTTGAGGCTTTTGTCACGGGTCACGTCTAGACACATTGTTGAGCTCAGACAGGCTATTGTAGGCTCTGTCTTGTGCGTAATTCTTACACCAAGTATAAACCTACAATGTACACTGCATCTCCTACCTAATAGGTTAGTATCACATATAAGAGATATATGCAGCTTCGCAAAAAGATCGAGCCCTTAAGGATTTGCACATCATTGGCAATGCACATCATTTAAAATAATAAATTTATTAAGAAATATGATTTCTATATTTAGTGATATTGAGGTTGGATTGAAGGAGGAACTATATTATATAACTACCAATAAAGATTACATTTTTTCCAAAAGTAAGCCTACACATCCCATTGCATAGATCTGATGAATACATGTTCATGTATACATGTAGTTAGGAACAATAGGTGTGCAATTTTGAGCACGTTCTTGGTGTAACTTTGTGTGATGATATGTGAACAAACAAAGCTAATAACAGTCCAATAGTAGGACTAAATCTATCATTTCCAACAGGCAATGGGACACTTGCACTGTGGTAAACCTTCACATTTGTATGCAAATAAAAGAACGCAATGACAACTGTGTCCAATCATACTGTAATGCTCCATAATAATGTGCACGGGTAAAGACTGAGCTCACAAACTGATTCAAACTCACTTTTAATTAATATAGTAAGTTAAATGTGTGGACACAGATATGGTTGTACAAAAGCTTCAGGGTCAACGAGAATTTGATAAAATTTTAGGAAATGGCATCCTTCATTTAAGGCGACACGAAATTAAAAACTAACAGGGGTTCGGTACTGCAGGATTCCCCCGCCAGTTATTTTGATATTGTACTTCTGAAATAAAATAATGTCAAAAACTATTAGTAAATACTATAAAGGAATATACTGTATGTGATTTGGTATGTATGACTGTGTACACAATGTACACTGCATCTCATGCCCAATAAGAAGTCAAAATTATTCTAAGTCCAGCCTAAACAGAAAAGATTAACCCAGAAAACTTTCTAAGTCCAGCCTAAACATAAAAGTCTAACCGGACACCAACACCAACACCGACACCAACACCAACACCGCCACTTTTCCCCTCGCTCTCTCAATACCTCGCCTACTTCGTATACGGCGAGCTAAAGATGAAACCGAGTCAACAACTTCCAAGAAACAACTTTTCATACTCCTTAGAGAGTGGCAGTTATTCAAGGGGAGATCAGGACACTTTCCAGAAAGGGCTATATACAAGGACAATGTAAACAAGATAAAATACAAAGGATAGCCTGAAAAATACTAGCTTACATGTACAAATACGTGTAATGATCTCTGATCAAATGAGAAATTCTCTTAAAGCCAGCTTAATGGCTGTTGAATAAATGTTGTGGAGAATGTTTTACCATCTTCACATTTCAAGTTAAATACTACACCAATGTTCCATCATTTCCTTTGACCTAATGAGGCTGTTGTCAGTTAATAGGTTGTTTAGCATTACCTTCTCCTGCTAAAGTATGCTAGATGCTATAATTATTAATTATTAAGGTAAATTTTCCATCGTCGACTCATTCCATATCAAATCAAAATATGTAGATCAACTCAACATATGACAATATGTAGAGAATAGCCAATCAAATGTGAATTTTAAAGAGGTTATACATTGCACACCTCCTAATATGGACCACGGAATATTTTAGAGCTATGACATCACCAAACTCATATTCTGATCAGATAATGTGTAATGTTCAGCCAAGGAAACACATGTAGTATACACTTATTATTGGCCAGACTTGGTCAAGCAGACCTGACCTTGGTCAGGTCTGCTTGGCCAAGTCTGACCTCGGGTCCAGGTTTCATGATATTGACTCCGTCACAAGTTTACAAGTGTTTTATTATATCGAATTTATTAATTGCAGTGAAATATGATGCCAGACTAGCGCATGGTACTACTACTTTCCAAAAACGCTGTTTGGCGAATACTTTCTGTCAATGCAGCTACATGTGTGTTATCGGAAACGAGACGCACAGATACACTTTTATGAATAGTTCATGGATAAATCTACAAAGTTGCTTCCAATCGGACTAGAATAATATTGAGAATTTAAACTTTCAGACGCATTTTCAGAATCGTGAATATAATCCATTATTTCTTCACTATTTCAAATGATTTTAGAGGGTGATCAAATTTATTAGAACCACGGATTGAATTTTGTCCCCAGAATTGGCGATGATTGAATTTAAATAATACATGTACTTGAGGGATAAAAGTATTAGATGGATAATACCATAATGGTGAATATAAATGATGTACAATCTATATGTATACTCACATTGTATTTCTGTTTTGGTTTCATTGATCGTGCATGATTTGATATAAGCACACCCCGGAAGTTTACAGCAGGGTTCCTCTTCAAGATTTGTACAGTTGACTGGTGCTGAAATAGAACATACACTATACAATATACATGATGAATATAAGAGATTGTTCCTTGAGTTACATGTAGTTATATAATGTGATATCTGCAGCAAGATAAACTTGATAAAATAATATTGAGATAGATTATCTTTAAACCAAGCCAGGGAACCGAGTCTCTGGTTAAAATGTTAATGAAAACGTCCATACATGTACATGTAGCTCCCCCTCCCCATCCCTCACTGAGACTGTGCAACATCTCTGATGGTCCAGTTCTCAGCTCGCTCAGGCTGTTGGCCAGAATATGAAATCTGTCTGTCCAAATATCACATTTTACTAGATTTGGACAGACTAATTTCTGTTTTCCCCTATCTCTCCCACGTTAAATTTTCCAATTTTTGCCTGTCCAAATTTGAAATTGCCTGTCCAATGGACAGGTGGATGGGTCTCTAGCTAACACCAACATGACCAAGAGCCAATGCTGGGTGCAGAGAACATGAAGAAGGGACATTTTTTAATATCCCTTGAGTGAGTGAATATGATTCAATGTCACTTTCAGCTATATTCCAGTCATCTTTCCATCTGAAAAACAGGGCAGAAGCAAACTTGGATGTATGCCCTCCATTCTTCCTGGCTGTGGGATAAAAACAGTGCCCTTCTAAATAATAGTTACATGAACTATTCATCATGCAAGTATCATACGGGAGCATCTAGGGGCCACGAGAAATATTTTTTCGAAATGTCGAGAAATTAAGTTGAAATTTCGAGATACTAAGTCGAAATTTCAAGATAGTATGCTATGTCGAAATTTCGAGTAAAGTCAAAATTTAGAGTTAGTATCTTGAAATTTCAACTTAGTATCTGGAAATATCAACTTGGTAACTCGACATTTCGACTTAGCAACTCGACATTTCGACTTAGAATCTCAAAATTTTGACTTTAATATAATACCTCGAAATTTCGAATTAGTATCTCAAAATGTCATCTTAGTCTGGAGAAAATTATCAAAACAGGTAAACAAACCTGACAGTGCACACCTACATGTACATGTAAAAGATAAGAAAAATAGATACTTAAAAAATTTCAAAGGTCTTTGCCAAGCATTGAAGTGTTTTTATTGCTAAGGTTTTATGGGCATCTGATCACTTCAACATTCCAAAAATAGAGGAGGAAGAGTGGACATGAAGCATTGAAGCATTGAGACATTCAGCGGTAATCGTTGTGGTTGTGTGCTTGTTTTGTAACAATTTGTGGTTCATCAGCTCAATGCTTTATTCTATTCAGGTATTACATCCTTTGTTGGTATCCTACTTTAGGAGTCTTAAATTTAACAAAAAAATACTTACATGTATAGTGGTTTATATGTGTGCACAAATGCTGATTGGTTTTATAGCACTATTTTTAGAACTGGGAAAATTCAAGACTGTATCGTGTTTGGGTAAATCCCCAATGCCAATAATCACTGAGAACAGCGGGATGCCTCATGCCCAGAGCTGTCTGGTGGACCACCATCTTCATGTGGTAATGCCAGGTTCCAGGCATCTCGTTTAGTGAAACTCCCATGTCTCTTGCTCGACTACTGAAAAACAACCCGATTTGCGTTTTTCTATTCTACTCCTACCGGAAGTGACGTCACAACCCTTGTGCATGCAAACTTAACATTGATATGTCGGAATTAAGATTAAAATGAATTGCAGGCAAGCACCTAAAAGGTGTGTGGACCCCTCAGCCTGCTTTTTTTTAGTCAAGTAGGATCAGGGCTGCATCTAGAGCCAATTTAGTTTCAGAAAACATATGGGTGCCTAAAACTCAAATGAAACAAAAAACGAATATGTTGTTGTTCAATTTGAAAAGATTTCTGAAGGAAATACTCATAGAAAAAGCTTCTGGGAGCCTCAATATCGATCCGATTGCATAGCTGGGTATTGAATTTCATGTTAATAAACCTCTGTTTTGTGATTGATCACAGGCTCTTTGCGCCGAAATTCACTTAAAAAAATTGGACCCTCAATAATGAATTATGAAAAGGAACTGGGAGTTTGGGATCAGAACCTGCAAAAAATCCCTGGATACCGTATATAACAGACTTCGGTTTCACATGAGTGGTGTGCTGGGATTACAGCATGCAAGAAAGTGTAGCTCTGTTAGTGGCAATTTATGCATTGCACAAGTGTGATAACAAGTAAACACACTGATTGACACAGGCCCACCCTTATCATTATTTGGGGGGGGGGGGGCATAAGCTCCAGGTATGCAAATTGGTTCAAAATTGCCCAGAGTCCGGCTAAAAATGGGTTCTCCTAATCACTCGTTTTAAATAATTTCCAAGGTACAGTAACATGTTTGGTGACAAAAATTGAAGCATTATATTGTACCAGTTAAATGTGTGGACACAAATATGGTTCATGCAAAAGTTTTAGGATAAACCATATGATGTAGAATGATTTGATAGCAAAATTAAAGAGAAATGTTGTCCTTCATTTAATGAGAATCTTGAATGGACCAGGCTTTCTTGTATCAGGGAACCTACAAAATTCATACTGAAACATGCAACCAAGGGTTCCCGATGGGCATAGATAAAAGTGCAAAAGCTAAGCCATCAATAAATAATAATAATTTTTTTTTAAAACATCATGAAATCATCACAGCCATCTGAAAATCTAATCATTTCATCAGTCAACATTCAGGAAGCTCTCACCAAAGTTTTGTCAGGCCCGACTTGATAGATCTGCAGATATTCAGCGGACAAGAACATGTTGACGGACGGACGGACGGACGTACGTACATGGCAATGACAAGACCCCACAGCCCTATGGGCTGAGGGGTAAAAAACGAAAATGGAAAATTGATGGTCAAATTTCATTTTTTCGATTTTGAGAAATTGACAAAAAATGAAAATTGAATTTCAATTTTTGATTTTGAAAAACCAAAAATGAAAATTGAAAATTAACAGTCAAATTTTGATAAACAAACATGAGGGCGAGACTCACAAAACCCTCGGCTTCCCCCAAGCAATTGAGAAATATGCCGAGAATGTGCAACATATTATGGCAAAACTAATCATCCAGAATTGTCCTTTTTAGAGAATATCATCCATTCTGCAGATATAACAGCTACATGTACATCAAGAATATATATCATCACAAAAATTATATGTAGATTAATACACAAAAAAAGGTTATAACTCAGTAAAATAAGGGCCGCGACGAATAATTTTTTGTAGGCTTGTAGAATACAAGTAGATAATAAAGTTCCAAAATTTGGCAAGGCTTTGGTGTAAGACCTCCCATTGAAAAGGTAATATCCTGGACAAAAGACTGACAATACAACTTGCAGCAGATCCTTTGTCAATTATATTTCGTGAGTCTTACACCAAATCGTTGCCCAAAATTTGGTACATTTGTAGCTATATTGAGCGCAGTTCTCCAGATATAATTGGTTACATTAAAGCATATCCAAGATTATTACATCCGAAAAGGGGCATAACTCCATAAAATAAGGGCTGAGATGATAATTTGTTTTTGTATGCTTCTAGAATACAACTAGATAAATAAGTTTCCAAAATTTAGCAGCTGTACAAAACACAGATCTGCAGATACAACATGTACATTTAACTAGAGATCACAAAATGGGAGATTTTTACATCCGAAAGGAGCGTAACTCCATAAAATAAGTGCCCAGACAACTAATTTTTTTGTAGACATCTAGACTACAACAGGATAAAAAAGTTTCCACATAATTTGCAGTCCTCGATTTAAGGAGTGCTGATGGTAACCTCTCAACAGGTTACCATGAAATCTACACCGGTAACCTATGGCAACCTATTGCATAATTATTAACCTATTGTCAAATTATGGGAACCTGAAAATAGGTTACCACTATTTTTCATATGGCAACCTCCAGGCAACCCGAAAACAGGTTACCACCTTAAATTGAGGCCTGATTTGGTAGCTGTATCAAACACAGTTAATTATATGTAACTGGTTACATTCAAGCATCACAAGGGCAGAGGCGAGTAATTTTTAGTTGGCTTCTAGAATACAACAATTAAACTAATTCCAAAATACAGAAGCTATATCGGACACAATTCTGCAGATATAGTTGGTTAAATTCAAGCACATAGGGCAGAAATAGAAATTAATATTTCTGTAAAGGGGCAAAACTCTGTAAAATATGGGCTGAGGGGAGCAACTTTCATTAGGCGTCAGCACTAGATAAATTTGGTGGTTGTGTCTCAAATGGTTTTGTCTAAAATGCGGCAACGGACGGATGTACATGGCGATGAGAATACCCCAAGACCAAAATGGCCGAGGGGTAAAAACAAAAATTGAAAATTGATGGTCAAATTAAAAATTTTCATTTTGAGAAACAAAAAAAATGAAAACTGGGCAATGTTACATGGACCCTTCTAGAGCATATATTGATGTTGCTGATGAAGGGCTACATGTGCTGTGGAAATCATCAAAATCGGTAAAAAGATCTAACAGTGCATCTTGCTTAGATTATATATTATCATCTAGTTAACTGTTGAAGTTGTCCAAAAAGTAGTAACTAAGAATGGTTCAGACAAGCACATATTGATGTTGATGATAAAGGGCCATAAATCATTGAAACAGGTAAAAGACTAGTGAGCTTGAAGTTTAACCTCGCTTTCAACAACATTTCAATCATATGGCGACAAACCAACTAAGCACCACCCAGACAAGTTGCATTCCTGTTGCTTATAAGAAGCAAATCTGTGAAATTGAAGCAACATGGAACCAGACACCTGCCCTCCACCCTATAAAACACTGAGGACAGCCCACAAGACACAGACCGAATGCTTACATGCAATGCAATCAAGACAAGTGTAAATTATAGTGCTAGATTATAGCACATTATCAAGTTACTGTTGCTTCTCAGCAAAATTCTTTGAAGCAACAGGAACCCGTGCCCACTGAGCACCCACTAACAGCCTGCCTCTGGAAAAAATTGTCAAAACAGGTAACAAATCTGACTAGTGCACTCTGACATGATACAGCATCTACTAAGAAAATTTCAAAATTCTCTGCCAATTAATTAGGGAGATATACATGTAGCTGGAAAAGAATGTATTGATACTGATGATGAAGAACTGATTCTGTGGAAAATCAACGAAAGGGAAAAAGACCTAACAGTGGATATCTGCTTGGAGTATAAATATCTTCCAGGTACATGTAAGTGTCAAGGTAAGGTTCACATAAGCATATATTAATGTTGATGATAAAGGGCCATAACTCTGGGGAAAAATAATCAAAACAGTGATGTAAGATAGTTTCTGCTCTGTGATCATATATACATGGATGTTATATGGTTCGTATTACTAGGCATGGACTCGTTCTTGAGATATGGTGTCAACGAGAAAACGGTGATGGACGGACAGACATACACGATGACTACAATACTCCGAGGCCAATTTTGGCTGAGGAGTGAAAACAACAATATGTACAAGATGAAGAGTCTAACTACATGAGGGATTACATGAGAAGCATATTTATGGGGAAATGTATATTATCAATCCAGGTCAGACTACCAGGAAACATCTCTACAATACTGAGTGCATGAATATACATGTATCAGCAGTTAACCTCAGAAATATTTGATCAGACAGGAACATTGGACCTTCACAAAATGGGCAATTATTCCAGAAAGCTTATTATTATTCACAGCTTCACCGAATAATTGTACACGTACGTTCAGCTCCGTTACCAAAGCAGTAGCTGTCATTACCATGGCAACCATCTGAGAAAAATGTCAGTTTCCAATGACAGTGATGAGTTTCTAAGTGGTAAACGTGCAGAATCAATGCAAACACAATCCCTTCTGGTGGAGAACTACATGTTATCAATGTGATCAGACACAACCAAAATGAATAAAATGTTTTTTAATAATGCTACAACCTTTTTCACGTCATTCGTGTACATGTGTATACCATCTTCTCACACATGTCAACACTTTGGACTAACCTTGAAAGTTGAAACATTTTTACATGTATCTCAGACAACCAGTTATGGAAAGCCACATATCAAAGAAAAACCTAAGTAACAGAGGACTTAAGTTATCAAAGAGAAAACCATGGTTTTCGAATCAAGAACTTAAGTTAATGGTTGAAAAATAGGTTATCTACCATACAACCTGATCTACCCCAGTTCTAGCTTACCTCAAGTTTCCGTTTCTCAACATCGAAAATCACAGCTGTCCGTAGATAACAAAAGTTATCGAACTGAGAACCTAGGATTTTCAGATTGATAACTTTTCAAGCGTAAAATTTCGTCCTCGATTCGAAAACCATGGTTTTCTATCTGATAACTTAAGTTATTTGATAACTTTTCTATTCAATATGAACTGTGAGTTTTATTTGGATATTAGCCTTCCATAACCAAGGAACCATGTCTTCAAGGAACTAATAATAATATGGATATAGTCCGAGACGTCACTGACATCAAATCAATTTGAATTTTGAAATGTGATGAACATGTAGACAGGATAGAAGTGGGTTATTGATTGGCCAATATTATAAATATCAGGCCGCCCTACCCTAAAAGTGGGTTATTGATTGACCAATCTAAATATCAGGTCAACCGATCCACCATATAAGGAGAAATGATGTTGCTAGTACTGGAGGTGATCATATTTATTATTGACTGATCAAAATCTGGGAGTGATTGAATGTTTATTGGGTTACTAGTCATCATACTACATGTACATGTAGTGTATATATAAATCTGCCAATAATTCAATCATAGACACAAGCATTAAAATTTCCCACCATCAAATCAGGGGGATCCAATCAGTTTGACAGGAAGGTGACAAAATGGTCCAAATTCAGTATGTAATCCAATTTTTCTTTATTAATTTAACGACTTAATACATCTTGTGTATCATATGACTTATTGATCAAATTTATTTGGATTGAACGAATATTCGCCACAAAATCAAGGGCGATTAGAATTTAATGGAGTGACTGACATATTAGAGGATTCATGGCAGGGCTGGCTTTTCCACGGGAATCCGATTCCCGTCAGCATTCCCGCAAAATGATTCACGGGAATCCCACAATTCCCCTAAAATTTCAGCCAATCTGTGTACAGAGTTAGACTGCGGGAATCTATTTGGATTCCCTTAAAGTTTAATGAAAAGCAAGGCCTGCATGGCAACCTGTAACCATCTGGGTCATCTATACGCGGTAAGACTGACCCTGGGATCGTGTGTATCCATTCTCAGCCTACTTTCGGTAGCTGCAAGAGGGAATTTCCTGAAATCAATACCACATGACTTCGTCAGCTAATCAGCTAAAGTCTACCGACATAACCCGCCATTTTTGAGTCATGTGCTGCTCTATTTGTTCAAAATTACAGATCTACAATGCCTCTTGGGTGATACGAAAGTTATTCATACCTATATATTTTGTAAGGCCAGGCAATATCTGTTTCCGAAGTGGTATGAAAACCTGTAATTTATCAGATTTCTTCAGTCTGTGCCGGATGAAGGCCGAACAGAATCCGGTGAAGTACCGGATATCTCTCCGCGATAATGGAGACACACGATTCGCAAGCCATCTTATGGATGGCGAAGTGTATGCAAATGGCCTGCATGGTATACTTGTAGCAATGACTTTACTGTAGAATATGTAATGACATATGAACAACATGAACAATGCATATACATGCTGATTGGAGTGAGTGAGTAGGATTTAACATTTTCAACAAGTTTTCAGTCATAATCATGAAAGTGCCTCAATATGTCGGGACACGAGAGCTCCCGGAGTTTGTAGTATCCTGGACACCAAGCAGATTGGAGAACGGGCCTGGTTGACATATGGTAATGCATGGTAACACAACATTAAAGATTGATCTTCAATAATGGAATCAAAATGTGATGGAATGATTACCTATGATTGAAATTTGCCTTGTATTTATCCTAAAAATGTTTCAAACTAAGTTGCGTAGGAAGCAGCTATGCGGTTTCGACATCAGTCAAGAGTGAAATGAACAACACCACCATGTGGGACATTTCACACTGTGGATTACATGTAGTTGTCAACTTGACCTGATTCTTCGGCCTGAAATCTGAATGAATGTCATTGGCACTTTTCGTCTTACTATATTTAGGAGATCCGAGAATTACTGGGCTCTTTGCTGAGTTTCGTGCAGAATGAACTCGAGATGGTATGAGGGTCAGATTCACTTACTCCAGAATGGAACTGTTTTCAATCAGACTGACACAGGCCATTGATCTTTTGGTCCATAAATACTTTGATCAATGTTTACTGTTTGACATTCCCTGGAAGTTGCTTTTATATTAACTCATAAGTTCAGGTGATTAATTTAAAACTCGTTAACTGATATTACACAAAATGGACATCATAAAAAACGGCTTGATGTTCCTTTCATGGTCAAGTGAAGCTCCTCTTCAAGAAATATGCACCATATACATTGTATAAAACACAGGTATTGAAAGAAAACTCACGAACATTTACTAAAACAAGTGCCAGTCCCAAGGTATATTCCATACTATGAAGATGTCAAAGTGAAACATATTCTTATCGACTGCATAGATTTTAAGATTGTAAGAGATTCTTTTTATTGAGTGACTACTTTGGAAGATCTTTTCAGTCGGGTGAGGGAGGACTGTGTCTTGGGTTATTTGAGAAATAGGTTTGTTGCATATGTTTTACTGTGCAGCTGGATTCCTATAAACTTATTGACTTGGTAACTTAAAATTTTGTCTGAACGTCGCTATATAGCTGAAATTATATTGCTGAGCACAATGTTAAACCTTAATTCTCTCTCGAAAGAAAATGACATTTCATTTTTCACTTCAGTGGCCTGATCTAGTTTTTTAGTTTGGGCACCCATACAAGGCTCAGAATGTGTTAAGATATAGTAAAATAGGCTGCGATGTGGGAGAGTCAATGACATTTAGCTACATTACTTGCAGTACTATTGGTTTTAGTGTGTTCAAAGACCGAATGTGCTAAAAAAATATATAAAAAAATTGTTTAGGTGCCCAGACTGGTTTATAATATCTTAAACTGCTGGAACCAGGTTGTAATTGTTCCAGTTGTTGTAGGAAACTGTGAGTAGGGAATTATTCCAAATTTTGTTTTTCCCTCGGATCTACATGTAGTTAATATCTGACTGATATATGATTGCAAAATAGAAAAAAAAGTAACTTTCAAGGAAACACAGAGATAAAGTACATGTACAGGGTATGAAATGAAAAAATAAACAGTTTTGATAAATTCCAGAGGCATATTTTAAGTTATATGTTTGTATTTGTGTCACAATTAACAATTATTTTGGGGGTGTGTGTGTGTGTGTCCACTGTAGCGAGGAATTGCCCTGAGGTTTTACATAATTTATATGATCATATTCATAAAGAAAGCAGGCCTGATATCATGTCAACTACCTGTACATGTACGTTCACATGAACTTGAATCATGATCCTGAATAAACAAAATCCATATTTGGATAATCTTCAGTCCATGAAATCATAATTTACCAGCCACTTTGTGAAGCGACTGTTGTTGTTTCAGATAATTTTGAAAAATGTTACAAATCATATATGCCTGAAGAGAATATCACATGTACAGTGCACTTAGTTCCTGGACTTGTTTAGATGTTAAATACATGAAATACTGAGTCTGAGAGCAAACATGAAGCATACATGTAGCAAACTTGCCATTAGGCTGTGTCAATTTCCCCAATTTATCTTTTATGTACCAGTAAACAAAGGTAAATTTGAGAAATTCTTCAAAATTCAGTGTTCACTGTATGGTTAAAATTCAATATCCTACATCAATCATGTCAATATGGCAACCTTTCTTTTTCTGTATATTGCAGGAGATTCTTCCATATTGTGTATAATTTAGATTGATCGAAAGTGACATGACCTAATGGTAAGGTTTTGACTTTGCTGCTGTGTTTGCACTCTCAATGTTACAACAGCTTACATAGGCCCAGTAACTGATTGCACTGAACATCCAATGTCAATATCCTTTCAGTATCAGTATTTTCCAAAATACTTGGTAACAAGAACAATCGCTTAACAGATCCCTTGATATGTACTTCAATAGAGGATATTGTAATTGAGACTGTACATCAAAGCTACATTATGAACATGATCCTGGCACACAATATAACTGAACATTAATGAATCCATAATGCTTAAGTTATAAATACAACAGACAACATGAACAATCAAAGTACTTAAAGTACTGATGTCGGGTTTACTTGCATCAGAGGAGTTTATTAGTCCCATATTTGGGAAGAATGGTGGTGTTCGCTTGACATAGAGAATCGTCCTCAAGCTGTTCGGTTTGAAGGGCCAAACTTTCACTTTTATCAAAGGGATATGAAATGGACCATTTTGTACAGCCTTCATGCTGAATTATAAGACCTGAAATAATGAAGGACTGCAGATGCACGAACACGGATTTATGGCTCACTAAAGTTGGTAAGTTGGCTTATTTTCGTATTTTTAGGCACTGTTCGGTGCGGATTTTCTCTGTTACAAAAATAGGACACCTTTATTTAACCAAAACCAATTTTAGCTATTTTGACCAACAAATAAGTCTAAATATGATTTTGGTTAAAGGTGTCATAACTTTGCAACGAGAATTTTGGAGAGAAAATGTCGACTGTAAATGCACCGAAAAGTGCAAAATACGGCAGGTTTGAACCACTGTAAGTCTGGTTGTGTTTGTCTGTAGGTCTTGATTATTCTTTATCTTCATCTATTCAAATGGTCAATTTGGTGCTTTTTAGACAAAAATTAGCCCCACCAGCTGTGTGTATCAAAAACGCATTGAGGACGATTCCCTATCTAAAGTGAAGATCATCTTTGTGATCTTGCACTATATATGAATCATAACTTTTGTTGTAAGGTACCAAAGATTGAAAAATGTTCAAAAATATTAAAATTCATATTTGTAATAATAATTCATAAAGTGCCATATAGTTATAGAACAACCTCAAGAATATGTGTGTAAAGTTTGTGTATCCTGTAATTTTTGTATGGCTCCGTAAAGGACCATCACCGATATTGGACAAATCCACATTTGTTTGACACACCGTGTACGTTGCTGTCCTCTCACCGTGACGGGACAACCACAGTTATAATCATCCAGTCTCAGCCAATGTTCACTAAATTTGCATTTTCCCGGCATCGGCAAAATTAGCCCAAAGCTAAATTCCAAACCAACGAACAATTGCAATTTGACCAGTAAATGGCGACTGTTCTGATCCTGTCAAGAGCGTGAGCCAATCAGGGAAACATCAACTTCCTCATGTTATGGATCAGGTGTGCACAAATCTATATTTCCTTGATACACATGAACCTACTTCAATTGTGGCTTGTGCGAGGCCTGTTGTGAATGCTGTAAGGGGCATCAAATGAGAACAGTCTCCGGGCAGGAGATCAAAACTACACATGTGCAGAAGAAAAAAGAAAAACTGAAAAGTGATACTAATGTAGGGTTTACCCTGGGGTAAACCCGACAATAAAACCAGGAAATAAAATAAAAACATACTAAATAATTTAAAAACTGCATGTGGTGGAGTTTGTTGTACTTAGTCCAGCCGGCCCAGGAATATTGGGTTGGGCTACAATAAGCTTAACTTGTACATGTACATGTATGCCCTACAAAGATTTTATTAAAGGCAATTCGAGAAAACAAGTTGACCGACATTTATAATACTAACTGAATGTTCTTCTAATATTGCTGCTTTAATATTCGTTGTACAGTAATATATCCTTCCCTAGGGAAACATCAACTTCCTCATGTTATGGATCAGGTGTGCACAAATCTATATTTCCTTGATACACATGAACCTATTCAATGTTGTACACCATTTCCATGACCCAGATGATCCAATCAGGATACCCCAAGGTTTCATCCAGAGGTGATTTGGGGCCTTCACAAAAATGTTGCATCCTTTTCAAAAAAAAAAAAAAACTGTTTTAAGAAATGAACAAAAAATAAATAAATAAACAAAAATTCTCTAAAATTTGAAATGGTATTTTATTTTGGTTTAAAAGATGAACGTCAACCTTAAATGACATGGGGTGCTCATAAAAAAATAATTGGAAGGCTCTTATTCAAAATTTCTAGATAAAATCCTCTACCTTTCAAATTCAATAACAGCAAATTTATTTTCCCATCCAAATATATGGATAATGAATGACATGTTACGCTGCAAAAACATCAATATAATTTTGGGGGTAATTGGCAGTTAAATGACAGGTGATAAAAGTAATAGAACATTTGATAGCATACATGTATATATGATCAGACTCAGAATCAATAACATCTGTGACATGTCAAAGGACAGATGGACAGAACAGATACAATACATTTATGTGCTGTCATCAATGAAGATACCTGAAAGGTCACAAATGTCGTAGATGTTATTTTACCTTATGCTAGACCTATCCTACATGTATATTATCCCCATGTACATGCTGAATATCCTTATAAATCCTAGTTCAATTTTCACAATATTGAGAAAAAAATCTGAGATAAGTTGTACAGAATGTGTGTCATGCTGAGAACTGTTTTAAGAAGTTTTACTGTGACACTAATTCATGTATGTGCTCTCATGCTTTATACTAGTACAAGTGTACATTTGGCATGTTTTCATGCTTTCACCATGTTTACAGAGTACAACTAGAGGTTTTACCCCACATGTGTTCATAAATATGTCATAGACAGTCTCATATACTACATGTACATGGTAAAAGTGGAGACAAAATATTGTCCCCAGTAGGGTCAGAAAATAGAGTGAAAAACAGATGCTACTGATTTTAATAGTCAACAGGATTAATGTGGCTGTCAACTGTCATAAATGTACATGTACCATGGCCATGGTAGGAGCATGCCCAGTCTGCAGTATGTATGACTGTAAGCAAATCTGATTTGTGACCTGCTGTCAACGATATTCACACATCTGATGCATAGGAAATAAAAAAGATTTTTTTTTTCACAGTACAGTACGACCAACAATTAAGTGGTGCGGCTGTTTTCAGGGACATAGCTCCGCAGGGTCAAAGTTCGCACATTTGGACCATGCGGTGCTTTTAAAGTGTGATCTCCTACTGTTCACTTCCATACTGTGATTACAGATGAATTGATTTTCAAAATACTATAACAACTACACAGCTTGTTGTCCCAAGATTCTGTTAGTCGGCGTCTTTTGTTTGTTTGTGAGACGAATGTATAAATTTTTGTTGTACTCAGAATTAAGAGCCACCCCCCCCCCCCGCAATACATAACAACGGAATAAAAGAACAACATTTCACATGGGGTACATGCTGATCTAATCCCCATTACGAAGTTAGAGTATATTACCAATATAATAATAGTAACACTTTAAATTAAGCCTAGAGCTCAAATTAACAAAAAATTTACATGTACAAATGTTCAAAGCACTATGAAGCATTCTCAGGACTGGTTGACACTCGAATTACTGCAAGCCTGTTAAATCCTTCAAGCGACATATCCAAATGGGGGAGCAGATAGGATTTAACTTTAAATAGATTGTTATTTTTTTTTTTTATACGTTATTTGCATCATGAACAACAACATTAACTAGATTTAACTCTTATCCTAAGGGATAACTGAGATACCCCCCGTCCTGCAAGACAAAAGTCTGCCGTTCTGAGTGATATGTCAATACAGTATAAAAACAATAATATACTGGTCATTCCAAGTCTGGGTAATTTGGACAAAAATTAATATTTCATGTCACAAATAGGAGATGCAAATCTTCAAACATGTGTACAAAGTTTCAGAACCTTCTGATAAAAATATTAGGAGTAGTTGATTACACTAGAAACTTATCTGTACATGGGAATACAGTGCTTCGGATTTAAGAAGCGCGAGAGCGAAAGCGCTCAATCGCGCGCCTGAATCAAAATTTAGAGGCTCTTTTTTTCGCGCTTCTTGAATTTATCGTATGGAATAATCTTTATTTACCTCTAATAACTTTCCATGATACGTTTCGATCACGAAAATCCGGAAGTGTGCGAGCTCTTCTGGCAAAGGAGTTAAACTTGGTTCGGATTTAACCGAGGACCGAAACGTCCTCGCTTATAATTGGTTAAATTTCTACAGCTGTGTGTAATACTGACCAATCACAGCGGCGGATACAGCTGTGTGTGGAACGGACATATTGGCAAAGTCCTATAAAGTTCAAAACGTCATAAATATGTCAAAAATTAAAATTTCGCCTTGAAAATAGGGCATGCACATCTGTCAAACCATAGTAAACAATGTAAAGTTCTTTAAAATAGAAGAATCAAATGGGAATTACTAGTCTACATCCCCATTCTCAAACAGGGAAGGGACAGACGGACGGACACTGGGAATAGATCCTGAAAATGGCAAAGTCCTATCAACTTCAAAACGTCATAAATATGTCAAAAATTAAAATTTCGCTTTGAAAATAGGGCATTGCACATCTTCAAACCATAGGTAACACATATGTAATGTTTCATTAAAATAGAAGCAAAATCCTAGGAGGAGTAGTCTGGACAAAATTGTGTCTACAGACAGATGGACGGACAGACGGATAAGCCGATTCCAGTATACACCCCCCTAACTTCGTTGCGGGGGGTATAATTAGCTCTCTAATCTCCGGCAAAGCATATACATAAGAATTGGTGCTTTCCATGCTTGTCGGCACACATCTTAAACACACTGCAGAATGAAAATAATAAGGTAAAATGGGGGGTGGGTGGTTATGATCAATAAACTTTTAATTTTATTGAACCTTATCCATGCAAATTACATGTTTTGTCTGGACACATTGTTGTGTCCAGACTTGGCTATTGTATCATGTATGCATTGTCTCGTGCGTGATTCTTACATTGAGTATGAACCAAATTGTGACATGTTACACAGATGTCAACATGGTCAATGCCTGTAGCACTGACCAGCTAAAAATAGTAGAAACCACAGGCATATAAATCATCGGTCAGTATGTACTAGTAGGCAGCTTTTGCTGCAGCAAAGTTCAGAGATCTGGATCCATCTCTTTCATATGCACACACGATACGCTAGAGATTAAAAAAATGACGGCAAGGTTACGTGAACAGCAATCAAAGAGGTACATGGCTACTCCAAATAAATAGTTCCACTATTGAAAAATAAAATATTTCATCACAGAAAAAGTCTTAAAATATTTCATTAGCAAAATTATGACCCATTAATGGCATTATTTTGTTTCGATGATCATACTGGTTTTCAGGTAAACCGGAGTACAGCTGGACAATACCTCAACACAGTGCTTCCCGAAATTCTCTGCTGACAAGGATCGAAAACTGGTGAGATTTGCTAAAGATCAATGAGGCAGAAATAAACCTCTGCAAGCAAAAACTTTAAACAACAACGACAACAATGCACAAACTTGCGTTTTACAGAATTCAAATCAAACATATTACTTAAAAAAAAAATATATATATTTATATGGTGGGTGGTTTTCTATTCACCATAAACTCGGTTTGGGCAAAAAATAGGCACGTTCGAGCGATCATTCGCATCTCATGGCTATCAGTTAACATCTTTCTATTTCTAGCTTTGATTCCATTATTTGATAAGAAAACCATTCATTTCTTAAAACTATTCATCAGGGAGATTCAAAATTTGGCATGGTCATTTGAGTAACTATTTGTGTGTTTGCAAGAGCATGGATTAGTATTATCGAAAGTGACGAGAGAAATTTTTCCTGAGCGACATCTTCAACTTTACATGTACCTCATCTGATAGTTCTGATGGAGATGCAAAATCCGACGCAAAAATCGTATCTAAATGTTTTATTCATGAAGTGGAACAACCATGAAAGGCTCGTGTATCATCCTGTCTATGCCTTCAGAGCTAAAAGCGTAAAATTCAATTGGTCACTTTTATTTTTATTTCCACATTTTGGTGGTACTTCCATAACGTAAAAGGCTCGTCTGACCACTCACTTGATAGTCTTCAGGAGACAAAGATCGAATGTACAACTTTCCCCTATCTAACAAGCTCTCATTCAAGCAAAATGGTGGTGTGAAACAGGGAATAAACAAGGACCATCTCCGTAAAAAAAATCGTCATTTTGACACTGAAATTTAACCTTTTGAGCAAAGTAAGCCTTTACAGGTATCCTGCATTACCTTGCAATAGAAAAGGATTTTATCTAATTTTACCAAGTTTTGAGATGAGACCAGAGATCATTTGGCATGTTGTACAGTCGAGTTATTATGTTCTTTGAGCTTCCCTGTATACATCATCTTCATACGCAAGTCAATACTTCTGACACTTCAAATTAGCCTTGATACATTGGACCACAAGCATGACAAGAAGCCTTCAAGTCTGAGGTGTATATTTCATCTTCAAAGCAGGGATGAGCCAATCAAAACATACTCAATGACTGTGTGTATGGTGACTTATTCCCAAAATCGCGGAAGGTGTGACCAGATACAAAAGACAGCCAATCAACAACCCACTCATATGGCAGATTTCAAAATTCAAATGGATTCGAGATCAAAGACATTTTATGTCTATGTATAAATTCATCCGAACAGAACTGAAGGGCTGAGATATCAAGGCTAAAATTTTGGAAGTGTGAATGGAGAAGTCGACTTGCAGGGTTAGATTCAGGATTTTCGCCAAAGTCGCCAAAGCTTTGTCGCTATTTGAAAAAAACTAATTTTGCAAAATGGCTAATATCACTCAAATGGTGTTGAACATGCCAAAACATTGTCAGTTTGTGTTCTTTGAGTGTTTTACACAAACTACTGTGCCTTTTGCCCCTAACATTCACTTTAATCTAGGAGTTTTCTAAAATAATGTAATTTGATTTTGTGGGAAAATGGTCATTTGATTTTATAGTTGTGTCCTTTTTGAGGATGCTGTGAGACCCTGTATCTAACTCTGACTTGCAGTCTTTGCCATAAGGAAAATATGGGCGAGCTGCAAATCAGTCCCCTAAAGTGCTCTGGGCGAGCTGTTAGCTCTTCGGGAATCACTCTCCTGAAATCCAACAGGGGGAGCTATCGCTCTGCTTAGGTGAGTGAAACTATACATATGAGAAATAAAAGATGAAACCTGAAAGTTGAATTGTTCTGTTTTTATTCTCACTTTAAACAGCAATGTACAACATTTATGTGAACATGCTGCTACAAACCCGACACCTTATCTACAGTTCTGGCAAGTGTTCTCTACAAACAAACTGATCTCAGTATACACCATTAAACTGTCAGACTGACCAGTTTTCCACTTATCAGATTTCAACAGGTATCAAATGTCACCAAAATTCCAAAATGTGAACTTGAATTTTATTGAGAAAAGATTGAACCCATGGACAACCTGAACATTGCCACAACACATAATTATCTCTGCCCACTGACATTCATTAATGAGGAGTTAATTTACATAAATATCTTACTCGGTATGGAACATTCATTTTATTTGATGATGTATATTCCAATTTTCTAATAAGAAATAAATTGATAATTTGAACAGCCCACATTTTCCTTTTGTTCATTCTGTAGTAAAGTAGATGAAGCAACATTGTCAGCCAGAAGGAAAAACATTTGAGTGAATGGAGTTAAAGAAATGTTGTTGTTGTTGTTGCAAAATAAAATAAAGTAACACAGACTGATAAAACTTACTTCATCACGACTATTTTATACGCTATTAATTTTTTTTAATCATAAAACATTTTAGGAAATATATTCTGGCGAAATAAATTAAACATTTCAACTGCTTTTTCAAATCGCAAGTTTAGTCCATGCTTCCAAGTTCAACTTCAATCCAAGCGGGAGATTACTACTAACATGAGTGGAGCTGTTTTCTCAATACCCGCGAAGACGTCAACCTCATGCTGTACCAGCTGGACGTGGTAAGGAGAATTCCATGGTAAACCACCAAACGACTATTTACTTGTCTTAGATGTTGTGTAAATTGACATTGTAATACATTCTGAGATATCACATATTAATTTATACATTAAACAGTAACAATAGCGCAAAATTTATAGCAAAATAGATCGTTTTTCGCCAGCATTCAACCTCAACAAACGCTATCAAAAGCGTGCCGCCATTTTAAACGGGAGACACCATCTGGTGGCATGACCTCGTTACCCCTGGTTACGTTGAACAACAAGACGTCTTGCTCTTCGCGGGACGTACAAGTCTAAATAAATTTGGGATTACGACATGAGCCAGTGCAATTTCTATTCATTCATCAGTCAGAACAATGACACAAACAGTTCGTTATTTTGGATAATAGTTTGGGCGAGCAAGAGATCGGTCGCCTGAGAAGGCTTGGGCGTGTGTGGGCGCGAGCGAGAGCGATCGCTCGCCTTTCCCGGCATTGACTGACTTGTGTATCAAGATGTCTATACATGTATATATTTATTTGTAACTGGTATTACGTGAAGAAAAAACTTTTAATTGGTGAATCTCACTAAAATTTAATACCTGAACAGATGGTCATTTCAGCAATAATTGCTCATTTTAGCTATTTTAGACCATTTTAGCAATAGAGCTCATTTGAGCAATAGCCACGTGTAAAAGTGAAAACATGTGCCAGGAGAAATTTGGTAGATCCACTGACTCAGTTTCCAGATCGGCAATCAGCTGACACATAATGAACCGCTCTGTCGAACACACCAATCTGCAGCCCTCCAGCTTTTAACACGTTTTTTTGCCAAATAGGCCTTTAAATTGATGCCTCCGATAATACTTTTGTCTTTAAGATGATCAAATGGAGTGGTGTGTTTGACAGATTGGTTCATTGTGTGTCGGCTGATAGCCGATCTAGAAACCGAGGGGATCTAATGTACCAAATTTCTCCTGGCACATGTTTTCACTTTTACACATGACTATTGGTCAAATGAGCTATAGCTCTGTTGCTAAAATGGCATATAATAGCTAAAATGAGCAATTATTGCTAAAATGACCATCTAGCTCCAACCAGTTGAACATCTGATAAAAAATATTGTGAAATGTAACGGTAAGTAATCTGCAGGTCTTGTATTTATTTTTGTTGTTGACAATGACAACATACTCCGGACCACCTTCCCACGAACTTCGCTGACAAGCTGAAAATATGAATTTCATGGACATATGCACTAAACATTATTATCTTTCCAAGTCTTGGTCTTCGGATGAACGGCACGAAAAACTTTGGGTTACGATCAATACAGCCTAATTGAGGTTAGCCACAACTCTGTTCCTATCAATAATACCTTCGGATGATAGTCACAAATGGCATTCATTGCTCTCCATGTGCTATAACCCGTACTGTATAAAAGTTTATTTTGATGCTCCTTACCTGTTATTTTCGGGAAGCTAATTCCTTCTTTTCCACACTTGTCACTTTTATTAAAGTTTCCGGCTCTGGTGATCAGCGGTACACGAGCCGTTTTCACTTCGACCCTGACCTTCCCTATGTTACGGTAGATGCCATATTGTGTAACTGCGCATGTGTAGTGGCCCAAATACACACAATATGGTGTCAACCGTAACATGGGGAAGGTCAGGGTCGATGTGAAAACAGCTCGTGTACCGCTGATCACCAGAGCCGGAAACTTTAATAAAAGCGACAAGCGTGGAAAAGAAGGAATTAGCTTCCCGAAAATAACAGGTAAGGAGCATCAAAATTAACTTTTATACGGTACGGGTTTATAGCACACGGAGATCAATGAACGCCTTGTGTCACTGTGACTATCATCCGAAGGCTATTGATAGGAACAGTTGTGGCTAAATTGAGGTGAGAATTTATGATGTTATTCACCCAAATTGAGGGGAATCAGGCCATTTGGTCAGAATCCGGTCATTTTCAACATTTCCCCGACCTGTTTAGCTTGTAGTCTGTCAACTTATTTTTCTGGGTAAAATACATGGCCTGGCCTATGTTACGTAGCCAGGGCTAATTGCCTTCCATAAATTCATATAATTTACAGAAACTTTGACGTTCGTGATGGAATTTACCTATATATTTGAGGCACTTGCATTTTTTGAGTTATACAGATTTGAGTCATCATCATATCTCCCTGTAACACAAATTGTACAGCAAATAGACTCAGGAACCATGTGCATGGAGTTGGGGCCAGTTATAGTCACCAACTGTTTGCTTACCATCAGGATCAGGATCAGGATCAGTTTGAGCCATGACGGAAAACAAATACGGATTGAGGCAAAATGACAGTAATGCCAAAACTCCAAAAGTGATGGCAAAAGACTTATCCATCTTCAGATCTTGTTGTAAATTGCCTTGCTTCAAAAAGGTTCAGTTTCCGACAACACGTCGTCTTTCGGCTATCTGACACCGCGCACTTCCCTTTCCCTATCCACATAAGAGCCCTAGCGGAGCAAATAAACACCAAGGGGAGTAAGTAACAGATATCGGGGTGAAGTCCCCAGTCGCCTCCCCCTGTGTGTGGGTAAGATGACTACTCCAGGGTAGACTGTATTACTGTCAGTTAATTTAGGGCCCAATGCTATAATTTCTTTGATAGGCATTTAGAACTGAAGTCGGCGTATATAACACAAGGCTATTCTATGGATAACAACTTCTTTATTGCTGTGGAGCTGATACTTCCAACTTTTTCAAAGCTAATGAAACTACATTGATTGAAATTGCAGTTTAAGGGCCGCTTCCCGTACGGATTTCGCAGCCCATCAACTCAATGTTTTATTTTAATTACACGTTACATTTCTTAGTTTGTTAAAGATGTTTACAAGCGCTGTATAATCAAATAAACAAATAAATAAGTAAATAAATATATAAATAAATAAATAAGTAAATAATAATAAATGGGCGGATGGAGATATAAATAGAATAGAAGAATTGTCTATGTACAGGTTCATCGGTTGATTTTTGATTAGGTTATATTGGTATGTGTTCATTGTACATTGTAGTCGCGTGGGCGATTCCTTTGTCTTTGTACCCCTCTGTACACACAAAGCCGTCCAGAAAAAACTGGGAGAACCATAGGCGGGTTCTTCCAGAAATCTGTGCCTGTAACAATTGCTTGGAATGTGTATTGGGGTACAGGTTGGCATGTCTACATCCTATATTGGTGAAAGTCAAAGGATCATATTTGCATTGGACAATCGTTACATCATTGGCATCTCAGGTGTGGTTCATCTGAACTGTGTTGTCTTCAGTGGGTATGGTTTCAATTGTCCGTGGTTGTGGTAGGCATTGTTCGATTTGGTTTGAATGTTGTTTCCGTTGATTGTCCGTGGTCAAGGTGTGGGTTTTGGGATTTCACTGTAATGGCTATAGGTCAGGGTGGTTTCTTGGGTGTTGTCACTCACGGTGCTGTTTAATAATATTTGTCGTCATCGGTGTTCTGTTTCATGGCTGGTCTTACTCGTCTGTGATCTTCAGTATGCTGTGCCTGTATTACAACGAATAGAGGAGTTTGTAGTTTCTTGTTTTCTGGTGTTATTTTTTGCCACCGACAGGCACAATCGTGATCTAAGTCACACATGATCAATAGCAATAATTAATTAGGTACATAAGTAAATCAGTTAATAAGTAACTAAATATTATAAATAAAAATATTATTATAATTAAAGCCGATTGTGAATGTTTGATATAACCTCCAGTCGTCTGCCTCTGCTAGAAAACCGAACGGTTAATGTTCATTCGTTAAAGAGGGTTGGAAATAAGGGAAAACAATTTGATCGGTGCTCATTATTAGGAGCTTTTAATTTGATCAGTGAATTTGTCTATGTTATTGCTATGGCATTTTGATTGGTTTGTGCCCAAATTTGATCAGTCATTTCTGATCACACTGACCCTTATTTCCGCCCCTGTAAAATAGTTTTGACTCTAAGCGTTAGCGTGCCACATTTATTTAAATTTGGTTTCCTGGTGTAACCATATACTAGTAATATTAAGTGGTAGAGTAATAGTCAGTCGATTTGATGTAAGCTAGTAAGGTGGAGTATACTTTGTTTACAAGAGGTGGTTTAGGATTTAATATAGAAGCCAACGACAGAGGGACATTTAAGTTTTTCAGTGTGCGGCGATATGGGTCATGTTTTGGGCATTTGAGTATAAAATGTTCTATCGTTTCTTCTTCGTTGTTGCATGAGGTGCATAGTGGTGATGTGTTTTTTTATTAGCTTAGAGAGGTGTGATTTTAGTCCTGTTTTACCTAGTCTTAATCTTGTGATGATGCGGTCGTCACGTTTACTGTCTAGCTGGAATGCACAACTCCGTCTTTTCCCCTTATCTAGAATACTATGTAGCCATCTACCTCGGGTTTCGTCGTCCCATTCCTTTTCCCACTTACTATCTATTCTGATTTTAAGGGAGTAGAGGACGTTCATTTCTAGAGGTTGAATTTTTTTTTAAATTTCAGGATTTTTTTCACCCGGTTAGGAGAAGATGATCCATGAAAAATAAAAATATGGGGTCACCATACTCGTTAAAAAAATATGGCAGCCAAATGCATGTATACCACTTAAAAGCCACTGAATACATAGGGAAATTTGATTTTTTTTCCTTCTTAGATGTTCAATAAATCATACTTCCCAAGGTCAATTTTTTCCCATTTTGCTATATAATACTAAACACATATAGTGCTTGTTAAATATGTAATAAAAACAGGGGGACACCATACTTTCGTAGAAAATATTAGCGGTATAACAGATAAACGGAGCCTTTTCGGTCCTATTT
>JAVTVY010007887.1:0-49113 GCA_036873755.1 Hanleya hanleyi
TCCTATACCCTCAGTATGGGACTATATGGGGTTCGGTGACTTTTTTCAAAAATTTCGCCGATTCGCACGGGGACACTTCCTATCATGTTCTAAATGACGAGACGAGTAAAACGAGACCTCACAACCCTACCGCAAATGTATAGAAGTACGTTTCCCAGGATAGTCCTATACCTCCCATACCCCATATAGGCATTTTCCCGTAATTTAGGATAAAGTCCGTATTCCGTATTTTCAAGGAAAATTTTTACATACACCCACCCTGGAACTAGGGGAGAATAACTCTGGTGATAGACAAGCCCCGTTAAGCCCGGCGACCTGCCACCCTCCTTTCCCCATATAGGCATTTTCCCAGGTTTTCGATAAGTCCGTGTTCCGTATTTTTCAGGAAAAATTTTACATTGCCACCCAGCCATCAATACCCTTCAAAAGCTGCGTTGATACCTCATAGAGCCCCATTCGACAAGTAGGGGCTCCCTAGATGCCAAAACGTCTATTTTCATACCCTTGGGCCACCGCGCATGCCAGGGGAGCCAGGCTAATTCAACCCCACACCAGTCCATCAGATGCCCCTTCACGAATGCTTCACTTTGATACCTCACTCAATCCCCATTGGACCATTAGGGCTCCCCTAGCTCCAAAACGTCTATTTCCATACCCTTGGGTCACCGCGCATGCGCAGAATGCCGATATTTCAACCCCACGCCCAGTCCATCAGATGCCCCTTCACGAATGCTTCACTTTGATACCTCACTCGACCCCATTGGACCATTGGGGGCTCCCCTAGCTCCAAAACGTCTATTTCCATACCCTTGGGTCACCGCGCATGCGCAGAATGCCGATATTTCAACCCCACGCCCAGTCCATCAGATGCCCCTTCACGAATGCTTCACTTCCAGTACCTCACCACGACTCCATTGGCCCATTAAGGGACTCCTAGCTCAAACCGCTATTTCCATACCCTTGGGCCACCGCACGCATGCAGAATGCCAGTATTTCAACCCCACACCCAGCCCATCAGATGCCCCTTCACAGATACTTCACATCGATCACCTCACTCGACCCCATTGGTCCATTAGGGGCTTCCCTAACGGCTCAAAGCGTCTATTTCCATACCCTTGAAAGACTCCGCACCTTGCGAATGCCGATAGTTCAGCCTCGCGCCCAGCCCATCAGATGACCCTTCATGAATGCTTCTTTGATACCTCACTCGACCCCATCGGTCAACTAGGGGCTCCATAGCTCCAAAGGCTATTTTCATACCCTTCTAAGCCGCCGCGCATGCGCAGAAGGCCGATATGTCAACCACACCCAACCCATTAGATGCCCCTTCACCTAAGCTTCACTTTGATACCTCACTCCGACCCCATCGGACCATTTTATCTAGGGACTTTTTCCCGAGACCGAATCCCCGCCAAAACCGCGGCCAAACCGCATCACCGCGCATGAATACATTTTTTTTTTTTTTTTTTTTGCCGGAACTTTTTTTTTTTTTGCACACCTCCCCAATAACCCCCCCACCTCCCCAATAACCCCCCAATGCCCGTGCATCCATAGTGTAGAGATGGCGCCACACCCTCAATTGTGACGTCATTTTTACATCCGGGGAAAATAATACTCAGGCTGCTCAATGACTACTACTTAAGTATCTACATTAGCTGCTGATGATAAATTATTGCCGTATTCCCGTACAGCCGTAACTTTTGTGAACCAGGAATTTTCGATTATTGCCCTAGCAGGCGATTCATTACAATTTTCGCCGTATAACTTTTCCGTTCATATTTCCTCTTTATTAAAGGTTTCAAATACATATGGATAGAATTCCGTCCATGAATATCACCAGAACTTGCATAAACAAACAAATGACCACTCAACTCGTCTCGATGGAAATGCAAAATAAGAAAATATCAGGCTGTTTCCTCTCAAAGTAATATCTTTTCAAGTAAAGGCGAGAAAATTTTATTTTCTGTTCACAAACGCAACACACCGATGACAAAAATCCATCTAAAGGCGAACACCTCCTTTCAGTGAAAAGTCCACGTGCTTTCCTTCCATTTTTTTGTGATAGGGGTGCCTAGGTAATTCAATCTATTCCAGCCCGTGCGTTATCAAGGCAGTCTTGTCCTAAAAATATGAGTGGACATCAATACTATTTCAATATAAATGCTATTAATATATTTCCAATTCATACAATTTCAGTGCCTGGATATCTCTAATCTCTCAGTATTTTTTATGGCTAACCATCATTGTTAACCACTTTGTCTGTAGTTATATATATTCCGCTAATTCGCTCTTTCTTTAACATGTTTCGTGTGGCTGTTTCGAGTCGGATATCTCTCCTTACATTCAGATCTCAGAAAGCACCAAAGTATCTTTGGAAAGCCCTGATCAAACATATATACACCAGACCTTGTTATGAAAACCGGAAGTGTTTGTTATCAATACAGTTCACAGGTTGTCGTCTGCTCTATCCAATTTCTCTGTTTCCACAAAAACCGGTGTCTGTATGCTCGGCTGACGTTACGTTTTAATGGAACTTGCAGAGGAACTGATACTGTTATGGTGTAGAAGGTCCCAATGGACATTCATTATCCCTGACTGTTGGCAATCGAACAAGAATTCCGATCTCTTGGTACGGTAACTATTTTCAGGAGTTCAATTTCTAAGTTGAAATATTCTCTTGCCTATCTTGTCTGTGTGGCAACCATATCAACCAAAGTTTAAATTGATGTGCACATATTCATCATGTCATCAGCCTATCCGGATAAATCGATATTTCAGACACTCGATCCAAAGTTACCGATCATTTAACTAGCACCGAGATGGTATACACCAGGGTGCTACTGTACACTCATTCGTATAGGCCCTTATTTTGTTCTTGGGAGTGAGGGAGAGGGAATTAATTGTAATATAGAATATATCCCTTCTGTCGTCGGACTTGATATATATACATGTAGACTGTCGGCAACGACACGGCCAGCAGTTTTTTATTCCGACTATTTTGTTCGCTTTTCAATCCCAGTATTCACTAAATTCACTGTAAAAATGAATCCTTATTCGACCAGGGCCCCAGCGGAATAGTCCTTGAATTCATTCCACAGCATGTTATAGAATATTCCTTAGCATAGTTTGAAATATTCCTTAGCATAGAACGAAATATTCCTTGACATGGTATGGAATATTCTTTGCTATGTTGTGGAATATTCCGCTGACGCTATGATGGTGGAACTTTTTATTCATAGTATCTGTTCGCGAAGAATTGTTTATAGGGGTAAAGAAAATATTATATGGGATATCATTGTAATGTTTTAAAACTGAAGTTTAAGGATACCGAGGCCTCCTGCAGATAGTTTTACACACCCTCTAGAATTAGTCTTTATACAGATAAATGTATGCCTTATAGCTATAATAATGTATATATTTGTTGAAAGCGCATTTATTAAGAACTTCAAATATATAAATGTATTCACTGTAAATCTGTAGCTTGTAAAAGATATTTGAACATTAATTAAGAAAATGTGCCGTCTTTATGAAAAGGCTATTTTCAAAAAAGTATTCAAATTATCGTAACTTACATCATCATTTTCTGTAGAAGACAACTCCAACAGGAAATTATTGTCTCAGTTTTGTCATTTTTGATATAGTTTTTTATTCTATTGACATTTAATTCAACATTTAGTTCAAAATTGTGAGTTGCTCAATTTTGTAAAGAGATATCCCATTAAATGTCATTAAAATGAGAACTAAGCCAAAATTGATAAAACTGAGACACGGATTTTCTGTTGGAGTTGTCTTCTACAGGAAATGATGATTTTAGTTATGATAAGTTGAATACTTTTTTGAAAATAGCATTCAGAAAATTTAAATTAAATTTTGAATTATTTGTTTTGTCCGAATATCTTCACGACCTGCAGTTTTACAGTGAACAAATTTATATAATTTGAATCCTTAAGGAATGCGCTTTCATCAAATATATACATTACCATAGCTATGAGGCATACTTTCAAGACAAAATTCTAGAGGGTGTGCAAAAGTGTGTGCTGGAGGGCTCAGTATCCTTAAGTTAGTCTTATGCATGCCAAAGGCTCATTCGGGAAATCATATAATATATCTGTGGTATAATTGTAATTTTAAGTTTATCGACCGTTGAAAGCATAACCAGCTATAATATTTAATACTTTTTAAAAGTTAATTACAATTTTTCTCCAGCAAACGACTGGGACATGAACCTCCCCGACGTTTTTTGTCTTTGTAATATCAATTGCAACACAGAGAATGTCGCTTCTATTGTAAAGCCCAAAAGTCTCTGTCAGTAAGTACGTTAGTCATTGACTGAGTAACAAAATTGAGTATTGAGGTGTTGCAGTCTAAAAATCCTATATGTGCATGTCTGAAGAATACTTCATGCCAACAGAAAGTCAGGTTGGAATTTTGACATTTTGTTATATTTTTAAATCGCAGAACCTATATTCAGCAGAAAATTGTTGCACAAACGTTTAATCACAACTAACAAGTGGTTGTTCGGATAGGACCGAGATAGCTCATGGAGTTCATGATGGCATATATGTTTAAACATTGAAAGAAAACTCGACCCATATTTATCACCTGTTTCAACCCTTCATAGTACGGGCGGTGAAATATTTCTTGTTGGTGCAACCTTACAGCTATCACCTGTTGCTCACAAACATCTGGGTACGCCTCAAAATATTTACCCGAAAATAAATACGAAAAAGGTCATGTTTTCAGAGGAAGTTGCAACGACCACCCATCACCGTACTGAAGAGACCTGTGTTAAGTGGAACATGATTTCGTTAAGAGTTAAGTCTGTACAGTATATTAACTAACAACACATATACATGTACCGTATAGTTTCTTGATTTTTTTTTTTTTTAAATAAAAACGTCAAGCAAAACTTAAAACATGTTAATAATGTTTATTGTTGGCTCCAATATCTAAAACAAGGTTATTGAGGTGTAGAATTAGCGCGTTGTCAACACAAATGAGAGCACATTTCTTTCTTTTTTTATTGAAGCTATTTGATTATAAAAGAGACCTTTGTCTGGATCTAGGACTCTGTAAACGATATACCAGTTTAGTTAAGTTGTACACGTAAATTAATGTCTCTAAATTTAATTAATGGACACCATATATTTGTAATTCTATGCTCTATTTGATAGTTTCGTTTCTTTCTATTTCCTCTTGTGGAGGATTTAGTGCATGAGAAAAACCTTTATTTATGGACCAAACAAGAGCTAAATTATAGAAATAGACAAACTTCTGAGCTGTACTTCACGTAAACATATTTAATGTACAAGCTTTCGACTCTCATGCCGGAGCCATGATTAAATATTAAGTATCTCGTTATAACGAGTCAGTAAATATGTTTACGTGGAGTACAGCTCAGAAGTTTGTCTATTTCTATAATCAACGAACCCACGTATGAGTCTAAAACAGTATAAGAGCTAGATTGGCACTGTAAACAATTCAAACATTGAAACATTCATTAAAACGAAATCTATGAGTGTTAAAAGGAGCTGTTGGTGGTCAGTGGCCTTGACCATTGACAGTTTGACCTCATTCTAATTGACCTCCCACTAATGCATCCATTTTTCGAATAAATATATAAACGATAATAAAAATATGTTTATAAACATTTTAAAGCACTAAAATGAACATGAATATGGGATATCGTCATTACCGATGTATCGATTCAAACAAAATGAATCTCGGTGATTCCCTGGTTTCAGTTTTTAGGTCACAGAGACATTGACCTTTGACTAATCGAATGACATGAGTTTTGGGACGCGACAACTGTGTGCCCCTATAGTTTCCCCGGTCAGATTTGAGCGAGGTCAAGGGGTTTTCCACTCTAAATTATTGTTCACGTCGGTATGATGAGATGCATGATATAATCAAACTACACGATAAACATTCTTGTTTCATTTTGCTTTTTTTGTTGCTAATTTCATGTGAATCATTCACGTTGTGTGTTAATAGCGTAACATTTTAGGCCACCGACGAAGGTAATTTTGTCATGTTCATTTATAATCTGTTAATTTTCTACTAGAGCACATCACAAATGCTGTAGCATCAAAGACCCTTTGTCTTTTTTTATCTCTTGTGTCATCCCGCGATAATTTCTATTATCAGACAATTAAAATAACATAAGATACAGGTTTTGTAATTAATGTAACTAAATACAGTTTTTTCGACATAGTTGTAATTTTGAACTGTCGAAGAATTTTGAGACACATAGATATCCCATTGTAGCCAGCAATGGAAACTCGAAAACTAAATAAAAACCTGTCAATTTGAAAATGCACCGAATAAGCAGGTTCAAATGACTACGGTCCATAGGCCTACCTTTCTTGCATCTCACCTGTATACCGTCCAGGAAAAAGTATAGATCCGATCTGTGGAGTACAAACTGCCGAGAGAATAGGCTCACTCTCTAGCCAAACATTTGATGGTAGAGATGTGACTGATATGACCTTCGGACGGTACTTATACACCCCACTTGACCCTGGCTTTTACGTGTCATGGTCGACCACGGATCATATCCAGCGCATTCGACAGGGCCTCCTGAGGTAACATGAGCTATCCGGGTACGGGAAAATGGCATTTCGGCTGGTCCATGACGTCATTATCGAGACTGATACGGGTGAGGCCCAATCAATATTGAGAGGAATAATCGGGTTATAAATGACGACCATGCACAGCCAGCTTGTGACATATCCAACGAAATGTGATAATAGCTCTAACGAGTTTGTATCGTATAACGATTTTCTCGTTTGTGTCTCGGAATAAGGAATTACTTCTCGTTATAGCGACTCGGTACCTCGATATAGCGAGTCAGTATCTCGTTATAGCGACTCGGTACGTCGTTACAGTGAGTCAGTGTCTCGTTGTAGCGACTCGGTATCTCGTTATAACGAGTCAATATCTCGCTATAACGACTCGGTATATCTCGATATAGCGACTCGGTATATCTCGCTATAGCGACTCGGTATCTCGTTCTAACGACAAGGTATTTCGTTATAAGGAGTCAGTATCTCGTTATAGCGACTCGGTATCTCGTTATAACGAGTAAGTATCTTGTTATAGCCACTCGGTATCTTGTTATAACTAGTGAGCATCTCGTTATAGCGACTCGGTACCTCGTTATAACGAGTCAGTACCTCGTTATAGTGACTCGGTATCTCGTTATAACGAGTGAGTATCTCGTTATAAGGACTCGGTATCTCGTTATGACGAGTCAGTATCTCGTTATAGTGACTCGGTATTTCGCTACGAGTCAGTATTTCTTTATAGCGACTGTGTATATCTCGTTATAGCGACTCCGTATCTCGTTATGGCGAATCGGTTTCTCGTTATAACGACTCGGTATCTCGTGATAACGATT
Organism: Hanleya hanleyi; assembly: GCA_036873755.1. Classification (NCBI taxonomy): domain Eukaryota; kingdom Metazoa; phylum Mollusca; class Polyplacophora; order Lepidopleurida; family Hanleyidae; genus Hanleya; species Hanleya hanleyi. The sequence goes on from JAVTVY010007887.1 coordinate 7,400, forward strand.
CAGTATCTTGTTATAGCGACTCGGTATCTCGTTATAACGAGTAAGTATCTTGTTATAGCCACTCGGTATCTTGTTATAACGAGTGAGTATCCCGTTATAGCGACTCGGTACCTCGTTATAACGAGTCAGTACCTCGTTATAGTGATTCGGTATCTCGTTATAACGAGTCAGTATCTCGTTATAGTGACTCGGTATCTCGTTGTAGCGACTCGGGATCTCCCTATAGCGACTCGGTATCTCGTTATAGCCACTCGGTATCTCGCTATAGCGACTCGGGATCTCCCTATAACGACTCAATATCTCGTTATAGCGAATCGCTATATCTCGTTATAGCGACTCGGTATCTCATTATAGCGACTCTGGATCTCCCTATAGCGACTCAGTATCTCGTTATAGCGAATCGGTATATCTCGTTATAGCGACTCAGTATCTCGCTATAGCGATTCGGGATCTCGCTATAGCGACTCAGTATCTCGTTATAGCGAATCGCTATATCTCGTTATAACGACTCGGGAACTCGCTATAGCGAGTCAGTATCTCGTTATAGCGACTCGGTGTATCTCGTTGTTGCGACTCAGTATCTCGTTATAACGAGTAAGTGTCTTGTTAAAGCGATTCGGTATCTCGTTATAACGAGTCAGTATCTCGTTATAGTGACTCGGTATCTCGTTGTTGCGACTCAGTATCTCGTTATAACGAGTAAGTGTCTTGTTAAAGCGATTCGGTATCTTGTTATAACGAGTGTGTATCTCGTTATAGCGACTCGGTACCTCGTTACAACGAGTCAGTACTTCGTTATAGCGACTCGGGATCTCGCTATAGCCACTCAGTATCTCGTTATAAGGACTCGGTATCTCGTTATATCGAGCCAGTTTCTCGTTATAGTGACTCCCTATCTCGTTACAATGAGTCAGTATCTCATTATAGCGACTCGGGATCTCCCTATAGCGACTCAGTATCTCCTTATAAGTAGTCGGTATCTCGTTATAACGTGTCAGTATCTCGTTATAGCGACTCGGTGCACAGCCAGCTTATGACATATCCAACGAAATGTGATAATAGCTCTAACGAGTTTGTATCGTATAACGATTTTCTCGTTTGTGTCTCGGCATAAGGAATTACTTCTCGTTATAGCGACTCGGTACCTCGATATAACGAGTCAGTATCTCGTTATAGCGACTCGGTACGTCGTTACAGTGAGTCAGTGTCTCGTTGTAGCGACTCGGTATCTCGTTATAACGAGTCAATATCTCGTTATAACGACTCGGTATATCTCGATATAGCGACTCGGTATATCTCGCTATAGCGACTCGGTATCTCGTTCTAACGACAAGGTATTTCGTTATAAGGAGTCAGTATCTCGTTATAGCGACTCGGTATCTCGTTATAACGAGTAAGTATCTTGTTATATCGACTCGGTATCTTGTTATAACTAGTGAGTATCCCGTTATACCGACTCGGTACCTCGTTATAACGAGTCAGTACCTCGTTATAGTGACTCGGTATCTCGTTATAACGAGTGAGTATCTCGTTATAAGGACTCGGTATCTCGTTATGACGAGTCAGTATCTCGTTATAGTGACTCGGTATTTCGCTACGAGTCAGTATTTCTTTATAGCGACTGTGTATATCTCGTTATAGCGACTCCGTATCTCGTTATGGCGAATCGGTTTCTCGTTATAACGACTCGGTATCTCGTGATAACGATTCAGTATCTTGTTATAGCGACTCGGTATCTCGTTATAACGAGTAAGTATCTTGTTATAGCCACTCGGTATCTTGTTATAACGAGTGAGTATCCCGTTATAGCGACTCGGTACCTCGTTATAACGAGTCAGTACCTCGTTATAGTGATTCGGTATTTCGTTATAACGAGTCAGTATCTCGTTATAGTGACTCGGTATCTCGTTGTAGCGACTCCGGATCTCCCTATAGCGACTCGGTATCTCGTTATAGCGACTCGGTATCTCGCTATAGCGACTCGGGATCTCCCTATAACGACTCAATATCTCGTTATAGCGAATCGCTATATCTCGTTATAGCGACTCGGTATCTCATTATAGCGACTCTGGATCTCCCTATAGCGACTCAGTATCTCGCTATAGCGATTCGGGATCTCCCTATAGCGACTCAGTATCTCGTTATAGCGAATCGCTATATCTCGTTATAACGACTCGGGAACTCGCTATAGTGAGTCAGTATCTCGTTATAGCGACTCGGTGTATCTCGTTGTTTCGACTCAGTATCTCGTTATAACGAGTAAGTGTCTTGTTAAAGCGATACGGTATCTTGTTATAACGAGTGTGTATCTCGTTATAGCGACTCGGTACCTCGTTATAACGAGTCAGTACCTCGTTATAGCGACTCGGGATCTCGCTATAGCCACTCAGTATCTCGTTATAAGGACTCGGTATCTCGTTATATCGAGCCAGTTTCTCGTTATAGTGACTCCCTATCTCGTTACAACGAGTCAGTATCTCGTTATAGCGACTCGGGATCTCCCTATAGCGACTCAGTATCTCGTTATAAGTAGTCGGTATCTCGTTATAACGTGTCAGTATCTCGTTATAGCGACTCGGTATCTCGTTAAAACGAGTGAGTATCTCACTATAGCGATACTGTATTCGATTATAAAGACTTTGTATCTAGTTGTAACCATTTGTATATCGTTTTAACGACTTGTTTCACGTTATAAGTTTGTTATATTCTTACAACAAATTTGTACCTTATTACAACAAATAAATATCATAACCAGTTTATAGCGACTGTCCGTTAGTATCTCTTCGTGCCAAGTTCATATCACAAACTTGGACAAACTATAGTTTGTATTTCATTATAACGCCCTTATGTCACATTATACCGAGGTTGTATCTCGTTATAACGACATCGTATCCCATTATGGTAACTCAGTGTATTGATATAAGGAGTTTGCATATCATTACAACGACAGTTCCAAGTTCTATTTCGTGACACTGAATACCTCATTACAATGTGGCTGTATTGTCATCTCGTTTATAAGGACGCATTATCATGTTGTGGCGATATCCCGTTATCTTTTCGTAGCGAGTTTGTGTATTATTCTAACTTCACTGTATTTCGCTATAACGATTTTGTATATCGTTTTAGCGATTTTATATCTCTTTTAGCGAAGTTTCTCTCGATATAAAGACTTGCAATCTCATTATAGGCTTTGGGTACCAGTTTCTTGTTTTCTGCCAATCGGATGACAGACCGGGTATAACGATATAACGATTTAAAAATATTTAAACACGATTCTGGAAATGCCCTCTATTATCTCAAAATCACGACGAGTCAAGTCGGGCCAAAATGGTGGGGGCGATGGGGGTGGGGGGGGGGATGCCCAACTTCTGAGCAAAAAAGGAAAAAATCGGCATGTTGTATCTCACTTTCTTCTTTTTTCGGTGTCCCAAGCTTCATTGCATTTAGAAACGAAAATCAGTTATATATTTAGGTACTTCGCTATTCAAACGTATGTTAATATTGTCGTAAATGGGAAATAAAACTGGGTCCTATGACCTAAAGCGACATATCATCTCTTCATAACCAGTTGTGTCTGAGTGCAGCGACCATGTATCGCGTAAAATTCAGTTAATATCTCGTTATAACGACTTTATAACTGAACCATGTTGTTATGAGTTTGTATCGCGTTATAAAGTTTTCGTTTCTCCTGGTAATTTCTTTTCTTTATACTGATTTCGTATCTCGTTATACTGTTTTTATATCTCGTTACGCTGATTTCGTATCTCGTTATAATGAGTGTTCGTCATACTGATTTCTTATCTCTCGTTATACTGATTTCTTGTCTCTCGTTACACTGATTTTGTATCTCGTTATACTGATTTCTTATTTCTCGTTATACTGATTTCTTATCTTGTTTTAATGTGTGCTCGTTATACTGATTTCTTGTCTCTCGTTACACTGATTTTGTATCTCATACTGATTTCGTATCTCGTTATACTGATTTCGTATCTCGTTATACTGATTTTGTATCTCAGTTTCTCGTTATACTGATTTTGTATCTCGTTATACTGATTTCGTATCTCATTATAATGAGTTCTCGTTATACTGATTTCGTATCTCGTTATACTGATTTTGTATCGCGCTATACTGATTTCGTATCTCGTTATAAGAAGTTCTCGTTTCGTATCTCGTGATAAGAAGTTCTCGTTTCGTATTTGGATCTCGTTTTATGAGCGTCTAGGTGTTCAAACAATGCCTATAGATGCTGAATAGGATGCTTTCGTATTAAACGTTACAGTTGACTCAGTGTACCACCGTCGTCTGCGGAATTCTTGAGCATGCGTATGACCGAGTTTGTCTTAGTACAGTCATATTTCATGTAATATATTGATAATTAAATTTAGCGGATTAGAATCACAGATGATACAAACTGACACTCTTAGAAATCCTGGTTCTTCTTGGTTCTTTCGAATATTTGGCTCTACATGGGAGCAAATTCGGTTCTTTGTGGAACCAATTTTGGTACGTTGTACTATGTCGTACATTAGATTTGGTTCTCTATTTGGTTCCACCTGTGTATCAGAAAAAGAACCAAATTTGGTTCCATATAAAACCAAATCATGAAACACGGGTGAAACCAAATAAAGAATCAAACTCTAACGTTCCACACAATACAAAGAGCCAAATTTGTTTCCACACAGAAAATATTCTAAAGAACCAAGATTCCTACGACTGGCGGCCAGGATTGCATAAATTGAAGATATCAACGATAACATTGAAGTTGTCGTTAAAGCATAAACGTAAAAAGACACAATGCACACTGCATGGCGATCTATCGATTGAATATGAATCATGCAAACTTCCAGCTCTCCGCGGAGGTGAGATGGTTAAACGATTAACAAAACGTTTAGAAATGTGTGTCCTCTCCAACGTGGCCTCAATAAACTTACAATGTGAGAATGGCGGTTCACAGCACTGATCATGCAGCATTAATTTAGGCGGTCTACAAGGGGCGTTCTAGTTCAATTCTAACAGGCAGAGGGCCATTTGGTATATAATGTTCTAAAGTTTTCCTTTTCCCACCATACATCCTTAAATTGTTCATTCGACATAATATACGAGAAAGAAAGAACAACACAGCAAATTACTTTTAATTAATTACTTTTTTCTTTCTCTCTCACACACAGAGACGGGGACATAGACTTCTACCTGTGATGGTTTTCGTACATGGTGGGTCCTACCAGAACGGTATGGGCGCCATGTTGGACGGAAGTATGTTAGCGCTGCACGATCTGGTTGTTGTCAGCTTTAATTACCGACTCGGACCTTTAGGTAAATATTCCGGCGGATACGGACCTTGTCGATAATTAAATTCCGATGAGGATGTTGTTGTTTCAAGTTTGAGACTGACCAGATCCAGTTTTCATTAACACAGTCTTATTGGGCGGATTCGCACTTAAAGTATACATTAACGACACGAAAAGGCTGGTGTTGTTAGTTTTGGATATACTGCAGTTATAAAAGAAATCCGCGTGAAATTACAGGTGAAATACCTGCTAAGAATCTGTCAGATCTGTTGCTTGAAAACTAACAGTTGCATGTCTAAAATTGTGAATTTATTGGTCTCATACATTTAGATACTTCTAATTTCGTTTCCGATTTTCCTGTGTATCGCGCTTTTCGGATCATAACAGGTGTTATTTTACTTTTAAAATGACTATATAGCTGCCGGATCTATTGCCTGTAATACCAGTACGTGTATTATCCGAAGCAAATCAACTAGAAGTCTGTAGCCTTATATTATACTAGCTAGAATGCATAGGCCACCATCTTCCTGCTTATATGATGTGACGTAGATGCGCTGCAATATTACATGTGTCGTGTTTCATTCAAAACAAAAATCGTGTGATGCATCACGGGAGATTCAAAAACTCTCTCTATGAAATATAACTAAATTGTCTCACCCGACACCACATCTCGTGTTCTGTGACTGTGAAAGCGGTTTGACGCCCGTGCAGTCTCACTATTGTAATCCTGTGTTTCATACTTCTAGTTGATTTGCTTTTGGTATTACCAATTGCTCGTACCAGCTGGCGTATAAAGTATATTGAAATCAAATATGTTGTTCGGGGTAATTTGAGCTAATTCGAAGATAACATATTTTTTCACTCAAGTATATTTTTTCAGTCAAATATTTGAGTGGGATCAACTTCCATTCTTACTTGAGTGAAATTTCGCTAAAGGGTTTCAGAAATTGGATCGACGGTGACGAACGGACACATTTTTTCAAATTAATATGGATGTTGTTCAAACACGTTTGATAATTGTTTTCTGCTGCATGAACATAACTAAATATCGGGCTTTTCCATCTTCTGTGTTAATTTTCTCAATTTACATCATTACTGCATAGGTTTTGCTTTTTCAAATATTTCTCTATTTTATTCGTCATTTGTCGATATCCTAAACTTATTCCTCGAGTTATGCAGCCCGGGCACACAATTGAAAATTAAAAGAAAATCGTGAATTCATTGATTAACATACAGGCTTCCTCACGTCCGCTGACGATGCAATGCCGGGAAATTACGGAATGCTAGATCAAGTTGCTGCCCTCAAATGGATACAAGAGAACATCGTTGAATTTTCGGGTGACCCGAACGAGGTGACGATTGATGGTCATAGTGCTGGAGGCTGTAGCGTGGGACTACACCTTCTGTCGCCTTTATCAAAAGGTAAATTTTCCCAAATTATAATCTGGTGTTTTAAAGTTTTTTTGTAACCATAAATGTTTAAACAGTTTAAATTTTAACGTTCGGATTTCTCTAAAACAAAAGTTTTATCATTTTTGTTTCAATGAATCTGCTGAATTAAAATTTTGAATTAAAAGTTAAATTATGTCGCTATCGTTTCCAAGGTCTATTCCAGAAGGTGATTGGCCAGAGTGGTTCACCACTGGCGCATTGGTCTGTAACGCGCTATCAAAGTGGACCGGACTACTTCTTCAAACTGGTCTCTGCGTCTTTGGGCTGTGCTGGAAACGATACGGTGAAGGTGAAAAAGTGTCTTCAAGCCATTCCTACTGAGAAGTTTGAAAAGTTTATTCTGAACGAATTTGAGGTCAGTGTCTTATTTTTGGGTGTCGCGTGTGTGTTTAGTGCATTCAATCTAGGAACCTGAAATTTGGCATGTTTGTTCCATTCATGGTTTACTGTCTCAATATTTCCAAATTCGACAATATTTTTTTAATATTGAACGTTTAAGTTAATACATAGTGACATATTAATGATTTAATACATAGTCAGTACCGTACCCAAAGCTACGAAACAGACTACTCAAGGGGGCGGTATTCAAATGCCAGCTCAAAATAGTATCTTCGGACAAATGACTTCTGCGTGAAGTTGAAGAGCCATATCTTCATAATTTTAGTATAATACGCCGAATTTAAATAATGTACATCTCATGTTTAATAATACTTGTCAATAGACTTGTCTGTGTGTGGAAGGGGGGGGAAGGGTCTTATCAAAATATCAACTAAAATAATACTCTTCCTCGAACCGGGGCATAAAGGATGACCAAGAATTATGAATGAAAATTGACAACTAAACGCAACATTAGAAGTGTCCCTTTTTATCCGTCGGCCATTTTGGCCTCGGGGTATTGTCGTTGCCATGTACGTCCGTCCGTACGTCCGTCCGTCCGTTAACGCATTTTAGGCAAAACCGCTTGAGATACAACCACCAAATTTTCAACACTTATTTATCTAGTGCTGAGTCAGACGCCTATTGAAAGTGGCTTCCCTCGGCCCATATTTTACAGAGTTCTGCCCCTTTACAGGTATATTAATTTCTATTTCTGTCCTATATGCCTGAATGTAACCAACTATATCTGCAGAACTGTGTTCGGTATAGCTACTATATTTTGGAAACTTATTTATATTGCTGTATTCTACTAGCCAACAAAGGATTACTCGCCATGGCTTATGGAGTTATGCCCCTTTGGGATGGAATAATGTCCGATTTTGTTATCTGTAGTTGAATCTACAAGTTATATATGTAGATCCGTGTTCGGTACAGCTTATTCGTCTCAGTTCTTATTTTACAGTAGTGCTAAGTCAGACGCCTATCGAAAGTGGCTCCCCTCGGCCCATACTTTACAGAGTTATGCCCCTTTACTGATATATTAATTTCTATTTCTGTCCTATATGCCTGAATGTAACCAACTATATCTGCAGAACTGTGTTCGGTATAGCTACTATATTTTGGAAACTTATTTATTTTGTTGTATTCTACAAGCCAACAAAGGATAAGTCGCCTCGGCTTATGGAGTTATGCCCCTTTCGAATGTAATAATCTCCAATTTTGTTATCTGTAGCTGAATGTACAAGTTAAATCTGCAGATTCATGTTCGGTACAGCTTATTCGTCTCGGTTCTTATTTACAGAGTGCTAAGTGAGACGCCTATCGAAAGTGGCTCCCCTCAACTCATATTTTACAGAGTTATGCCCCTTTACAGATATATAATTTTCTATTTTTGTCCTATATGCCTGAATGTACTACCGGTATATCTTGATCATCCCACATAGAACTATCTCTTTCCCAATTCACACTACACATGGGTCACAATCACTTGGAGAAAGCCGAGGGGTTTTGATTAGATCAATCTCATGTTTTATTCGGAAACATTAACTGTCATAAGGCGGCCCTGTGCAACTGTCATTTTCTAATGCTTGTGGTCTCATGGCATAGGCCATTACACTTCCGAATGTACGACAAGTTATTTTTTTTGCAGTGGACGCCATCTCTTGTACCCCAGTATCGACCAATCGTGGACGGTTATTTCCTGCCGAGTACACCAGAGAAACTGGTCTTATCGGGAGAACTCAATACATACCAGTACCTGACCGGGGCAACTAGAGACGAAGGGCTAATAGCAGGTATACAGTATTATACAGCTATCTCTCTTTCTCTCTCTCTCTCTCTCTCTCTCTCTCTACGTCCATGAATTTCCACGTCCCTAATCCAAAGACCTAATTCGTATATTAGCACCAAATTTAAAAGAAAAATCTAATATAATTTATATAAACATAGGCTAGTTCCCTGCAAGAGAGAAGCGGTCAACAGTATTCAATCTATGCCAGCAACTGGTCGATACTTCATGTAGGAAGCTATTGTCAGAGTCTTTGTGCAGCTGAAAAGGCTCAAGACTAGACACATTGTTGTTCCCAGACTTGGCTATTGTATACATTGTCTCGTGATTCTTACATGGAGCAACCCAGCAACTCACCATGATGTTCCAAATATCATAGCCGTATCGCTGATCAGTATTCTTACATCCATATGATTTTCGGTATAACACTCGTTCCCGGCGTATTTATATCAGTCACGCTTTGATTGTGACTGTTCATAAGAACGTGCGTGGTTATAAGTGGAATTAGACACGAAAGTTACGAAACGTAACACTCAAGATCTTGTAAGCTACGCTCGTTATTCTACTATCAGCGTGCGATATGTATCACTATTTGAGAAACTTTAAGTCGAAGCGCGCTTGGTTGTATAGCCCTGTTTTACAAGTTTCTGCAACAATGTCTTGTGATTACTCGTCACATTTTACGCAGGATCTAGCGAATGCTAGTAGTCGAGATAAGTATACGCCATACACTGTAAAAAGAGGAAACATGTTTAACGTTTCATTTTGAGATGGTAACATGTTAGATGCTTCACAATGCTACATGTTTCACTCTATTTTTCCACAAAAACATGTCTCATAGACGTAACGATGCAACTATTTGAGAGTTGCGACATGTTTCACTCGCGCTGGCGTCTCACTATAACGGTCCGAAAAGCTGTTTGAAACATCAACGCTGAAACACGTGCAACCGAGTTGCATGACGACATGTGTCAAGAAAAGCGGAGTACAAAAGGGATAGTGCTGTCTGATGCATGGAATTAGATACCAGGTCGTCTTCACACAGTTCGACAGAGAGCTTTAGCAATTTGCAAACAAAGATATGATTACCACTGGCTTTCAGATATTTATTTCTGGTCTCTAGCGACCCGGAATATATATGTCGGTATTGTGGATTAATCGACTGAGCATTTTAATTGAATTATTTGCATAACAATTTAACTCAACCAGGCCTAGGGTATTGAGGCCTGCCCAGGCGCCATTTCACTCTACCCCTCTCCTTCCAAATATGTCTTTGCTCATTGAGATAGAGGTATGAAACTTCTCACAACATAAGCTTAACTAAAAAGTGTGAAAAAAATAATAAATTTGCAAGATGGCCGCTTTGAAGACTTCACAATTACGTCATATTCAAAATATGTATTTTTGTTCGATTTCTTTTTATAATAATTTCCCACCCCAAATTTGGACTCTTCACTGGAACCTTACACGGCCGACATTTTGAATTTAAGAGTATTCGCTCAAAACATATGGTCATATTACGACACACCAACAAAATACATAGCAATGTTGCCAGAATAACAGTGACACTTATGGGGCACTAATGTGAGCAGCACTGAAAGAAACAACAACTGTGTTCTCCGTGTGATCAAATGTACATCCAGTATTTTGAATTGTGAATGTGTAGCGCACCAGGAGATTTTTTTTAACAGAGTCAATACGATTGCTTACGTCATTACAGCGTTGGACGGGATTCGGCCTTAGTGGCATATATAAATCAGAAGGAGACAGAATGGACATTATTTTTCATACGTATTGGAATATTAAATAGTGTTTAGTGTCAACAATGTTTCTACTTCATCCCACAATGTGACCACTGTTGCAAAACTCGAGACCAATCCAGCCCTTCAGCCCTTATTTTAATAATCATCTGCGATCCGTATTCCATACCCCAAAATGGAATGAAATTTCAGCCACCCCGAAACAGAAATAGTTAATCGCGAGTAGCATGTCAGGAAAAACAACAAAGGCAGTATCATTCAGCAATTCCATATTTGTAGGCTAAGTAATATAGTAGCCATGTTCAGAAATGTTTCCAGTGTGCCGGATTAGACATGGAATACAATATGGGGTAATACTTTATCACAGATCAGACAATGTCGTGTCAATGAACCAATATGGCAAGTTGAGTAAATTATCTTGAACTTTTAAGTGTGAATCAGCGATATAAATGAATCAAACCTTGAGCACATTATTGTTATATGAACAGTTTTCACTCTATGGTAACGGGGTTCACATCAGGGATTCTGATGTACCAATCAAGCATCTGTTTGAAATCATTATTAGGTTTGAGTTAACCTGAGGAGCAGTCTGTTTTATGGGTTTCTGTATATGGTTATTGCTTGTTCATACATGTTCCTGAGTTTGACTTCCAACGAATATAAGAGAATAAAACTTGATGTATGTTGATTTTTGATTAATGTTTTCATTTCAGTACCGGTATCATGCACATGCCAGTCTGACAGTCTCCTGAAACACGTAATGGGGTGTAGACTGTTTTGAAACATTTTGAAACACTTCCAAGTTCCGTTTCACTTGTGACATGTCTCAAAAGTTGGGACAAAGTCATGTTTGGGCTTAGACGTTTCATTTTGAAACATGTAGTCGGCTCTAACATGTTTTAGCTTGAGACATGTATACAGAACACGTTTAAAACTGTAGAACGTTACATGTTTCAAACGAACACGTGCTTATTGAAGACATGTCTCATATTGAGACATCATTAAATCATGTGAAAAAGACACGTGTTTCAATTTGAAACATGAAGCCGTTTTAATATGAAACATATACGTACTCACATGTCCCAAAAGTTGGGACAAAATTGTGTTTCATTTTGAGACGTTAAACATGTCACCAATTTTTACAGTGTATACAGGTTCCACTCTCCAGGAAGGGAAAGTTTATAATGTCGAAATTGTAATCATCTCTCTTGTCGTATATATAAAGTCGACGAAATTTGGTGATTGAATACAAGCGTCAGAGAGAATTTTCACGTCCATAATAGAAAACAATCTCAAGGTCCGGGGTCCGAGATAATTCTACATTTCCATTACACTATTGTTTCGGAGTCCGAGATAATTATCTCTGGGTCCGTGATAATATCTTGGGATACGTGATAATTATGTCGGGGTTCGAGATAATTTCGGGGAAAAAGCCAGTGTCCCTTCCATGCTTCCGAAAAGACGTAACATTTCGAGCGATACTAATGACGGTTTGACTTGTGTGCTTTGTGACATTCGCCCTAATATATATTCTTTTAATATACTTGGACTTTTTCTTTTCGCTCGATTTATTCGGGCTCCACTCATGATGAGCTCTCGATGTGCTATCTACTATTATAAGTGATTCCAATATTCGTCAAGCTTATTAAAAATAAGGTAATTAAGTCCTTTATTTTGCTGGGGATTTTTTTGGTAGCTGGGTGTCCACGCTATACTCGTGCATTTTATTTGGTTATTTTGATGTCCTAAGTGGCGCAATTTGTTATCATAAAAACATATAAATGGAGATCAAGAGACAAGAGATAAACTTTCCTGAAATAACGCTCTTTTTCATACAAACATGGAATGATTCAAAATTTATTCTTGAAGATGACTGAAAAGGAACATGACCCCATGGCGGCTATTTAAAATTCAGCTACTCATTACAATAATTTAGAAGTAACCATTTATAACCGTGCACCAGTATCGACCATTTGGACATATAGCCGGGACATCTATGCATGCTCAGCTTGTTTGCCTATAGCAAATATATATAATCGGACCAATATTTGGGCATCTCTCCGTGGTCTGACTGGCTGGTTAGTAAGATCATATCTCTGGTTTTGGACCTTCGCTTGAGATGGAGAAGGATATTTTTGGCAAACTGGAAGAGTCTTCTTAACACTAAAACTCGGGTCGTGGCATGAACAGAATGCAGCCTTGTTGATATAAATCGCAATATGACGATTTAGTAAAACGCCTAAAGCTTGGGAAAACTTATCAAAGCAGTTTACTAATGTGTTCACTAATTGTGTTTGACGTCACCAAGATTGTCAGAATTCAGACGTGAAGAGATGCCACATTAACGTCACTCTCCATTAGCACGGTCGGAAAGTTTCCAATGTCTGAATAAATTTTTCGATGCTTCATATACAGCATTGAGTATAGTTATTTTGCCAATGATCGCCAACATTCATTCAACACAGGCCTACTTGATAACTACTTGATCAACCCCCAACCCCCGCTCGCAGATTGTGACGTTATCAAAACAGCCAGTAAAATTTGTCAGGCTTTTCTGGAATAGCGTCCTAATGTATAACGTGTCAATACGAAACCTCCGAAATGGACAGTTCAGCGTGAGAGATAGCCTAGCCTCTTATACCCATCTGTGCCACCCAAGTCAGCTCAAATTTCGACAGAGATTCGGGCTGGTTTATGAGTTCTGTGAGCGGCAACTGCCTGTTGCTGTCGTCCAGTGTCAATCAGTGACAGCCGGGCTCTCTGACAGGTTTATTTTCAGCCCTCATTTTTCGCTTGTGAAGATCATGTTACAATGTAGGCAAACCGTACACTCCTCAAACAGCGTCGCTGATTGGATTGAGATGTTTAGTGACAGTCCCGGCTGATTGGCTGAATTGTAGACTGGCGTACAAGCTCTGTACCCAGTTTAGCTATCAATGATCAGTCGGTCGAGGAGCGGATCCGTGCGAATGCTTGCTCCGGTCAGTCATACAATATCTGTGTGTAAGATAAGAGCAATACGTATAGCCAATATCATTAAACTCATATATAATATCACGGTCTATTATATCTTACACCAGGGCTATATAAATCCAGTGCGAATTTCAAACTACAAGTGTTAGCGAATCAGATGGCTAGCTAGGTGAAAGTCTGGCTTTTTCAGGCGATAGAAAATATCAAAATACCGAATCGTACAAAGTTACTACATCCGTCAACTAAACGCCAGTCAATGTCAAATCGGAAAGGCAAAATTTGTCGTGATTGCCTTATTAGGAGATCTCGTATAATATCGGCAAACAGTTTGCAAGAATTTTTCATCCCGTCACCACTAGATGGTATTTCTCTGAGATACCATCTTGGGTTTACCTAGATTGTTGGTATAGCCTTAATCTTCGGAAGCTGTTGAGCCATTCTGAGTTGCAGATAATCGGCACACGTCATCCATTCTAATACAGTCTTCATATCTGCCTATTGTATAGCAGATGATTTATGCCAAGTGATACCATGATCGACCTCGTAACATTGTGCATTGCGATGGTATTATCGCCATCGTGCTATCTGATCATGATACTATTGAACCATCGTCATCGTCGTACCTTCGTGCCATCTCACCATAATACTATCTAACCATCGTCATTGTACCGTCGTACCATCGTGTCATCTCATCATAATACTATCTAACCATCGTCATTGTACCGTCGTACTATCGTGTCATCTCATCATAATACTATCTAACCATCGTTATTGTACCGTCGTGCCATCTCATTATAATACTGTCTAACCATCGTCATTGTACCGTCGTACCATCGTGCCATCTCACCATAATACTGTTGAACCATCGCCATTGTACCTTCGTACCATCTCATCATAATACTGTCTAACCATCGTCATTGTACCGTCGTATCATCGTGTCATCTCATCATAATACTATCTAACCATCGTCATTGTACCGTCGTACCATCGTGTCATCTCATTATAGTAGTCTAACCATCGTCATTGTACCGTCGTACCTTCGCGCCATCTCACCATAATACTGTCGAACCATCGCCATTGTACCTTCGTACCATCTCATCATAATACTGTCTAACCATCGTCATTGTACCGTCGTACCATCGTGCCATCTCATCATAATACTATCTAACCATCGTTATTGTACCGTCGTGCCATCTCAATACTATCTAATCATTGTCATTGTACGGGCGTACCATCCGATCATAATACTATCGAGCCATCGTCATTGTACCATCGTACCATCCCATCATAATACTATCGAGCCATCGTCATTGTACCGTCATATTATCGTGCCATCTCATCATAATACTATCTAACCATCGTCATTGTTCCGTCGTATCACGTGTCATCTCATCATAATACTATATAACCATCGTCATTGTACCGTCGTACCATCGTGCCATCTCATCATAATACTACCGAACCATCGTCATTGTATCGTCGTACCATCGTGCCATCTCATCATAATACTATCTAACCATCGTCATTGTACCGTCGTACTATGGTATCATCTCATCATAATACTATCTAACCATCGTAATTGTACCGTCCTACCATCGTGTCATCTCATCATAATACTATCTAATACTATCTAACCATCGTCATTGTACCGTCGTACTATGGTGTCATCTCATCATAATACTATCTAACCATCGTCATTGTACCGTCGTACTATGGTGTCATCTCATCATAATACTATCTAACCATCGTCATTGTACCGTCGTACTATCGTGTCATCTCATCATAATACTATCTAACCATCGTTATTGTACTGTCGTGCCATCTCATTATAATACTGTCTAACCATCGTCATTGTACCGTCGTACCATCGTGCCATCTCACCATAATACTGTCGAACCATCGCCATTGTACCTTAGTACCATCTCATCATAAAACTGTCTAACCATCGTCATTGTACCGTCGTATCATCTCATCATAATACTATCTAACCATCGTCATTGTACCGTCGTACCATCGTGTCATCTCATTATAATAGTCTAACCATCGTCATTGTACCGTCGTACCTTCGTGCCATCTCACCATAATACTGTCGAACCATCGCCATTGTACCTTCGTACCATCTCATCATAATACTGTCTAACCATCGTCATTGTACCGTCGTACCATCGTGCCATCTCATCATAATACTATCTAACCATCGTTATTGTACCGTCGTGCCATCTCAATACTATCTAATCATTGTCATTGTACCGGCGTACCATCCCATCATAATATTATCGAGCCATCGTCATTGTACCATGGTACCATCCCATCATAATACTATCGAGCCATCGTCATTGTACCGTCATATTATCGTGCCATCTCATCATAATACTATCTAACCATCGTCATTGTTCCGTCGTATCACGTGTCATCTCATCATAATACTATATAACCATCGTCATTGTACCGTCGTACCATCGTGCCATCTCATCATAATACTACCGAACCATCGTCATTGTATCGTCGTACCATCGTGCCATCTCATCATAATACTATCTAACCATCGTCATTGTACCGTCGTACTATGGTATCATCTCATCATAATACTATCTAACCATCGTTATTGTACCGTCGTACTATGGTGTCATCTCATCATAATACTATCTAATACTATCTAACCATCGTCATTGTACCGTCGTACTATGGTGTCATCTCATCATATTACTATCTAATACTATCTAACCATCGTCATTGTACCGTCGTACTATGGTGTCATCTCATCATAATACTATCTAATACTATCTAACCATCGTCATTGTACCGTCGTACTATGGTATCATCTCATCATAATACTATCTAACCATCGTTATTGTACCGTCGTACCATCGTGTCATCTCATCATAATACTATCTAATACTATCTAACCATCGTCATTGTACCGTCGTACTATGGTGTCATCTCATCATATTACTATCTAACCATCGTCATTGTACAATGTACCTTTATCGACAACGGCCAGTCTCGGTGGGGAAAATCTGTTGTCCTCCCCACAATGCTACTATTGCCGATCTTAATTCAAAGATACCGCGCAGTAGGCCTACACGTGTACTGAAGTTAACACCTATCTGTCATCAAGGAGAAACTAAAATCAACTCGAAAGATTTTCTTTGACAGAAAAAGTCAGTTGGATCATAGAATACCACCGAAAAAGGGTTAAAGAAAATATCCTTGGTGGCAACCAGATGTGGCGTTGATCGTGACAGTGCAGCAAGTTGCATAAACAATCGGTGTCTTTGATTCGCAGTTGATCTAAGTATTGACTTCAGTGTTTTGTTAAAATGATACCCGGGTATTTCTGGGTGTTTAGAGTAAACCGAGGGCTATCAAAACATGCACTTTTTTTTAACCCGAGGCGTTAGTTTGTGACTTTCTTCATAGAAATTGCTTGAATTCCTCTATCTAAACTTGAATGTGGAAAACACATGTAATTCAATTCTTAGGTTTCTCATTTCTTGAAATGTGTAAATATTACAGTTGAAAGAAGGGCGGATAACAGACTGAAAATGAAAAGCTCAGATAACTTATTTATTTGATCTTATTTCGAGTAAAGGGGAGCAAATTTACCTAAAAACTCAGAAATGCAAAAACAAATTGCTCAGTATATCAGTGCACTGGACTTGCCTCAATTCGTTCTCATTATTTAGTTGCTGCGTTGACTGTTAAAGTGTGTCCACTCCAAAAATAAGAATTCAGACTAGCCACAAGTCTACTCAGTAGGCAGTTCACCGTTGGAAGTATGGTTTCGCAGACTAGATTTCAACTCCGCATGAGAGCGAATATTCCGTCCCGCTACTTTGAACCACCAATATGTCCCACCGGACTATGACAGCCGGATAAGGCCATCATTTCCATAGGCTGCGAGATGGCCTTATTCATCCTCCATAATGCAGGTTTGTATGCTCCGTACACTCCGTACCAGTCCCTGTACTCAGATTAGGGCCGTACAGTTATTACCTGAACAAACCGTTTAAAGTTACACAGCCAATGAACGGACGGCGTTATAGCGTGTTTCGCCGGGTTCACAGACAAGCCTACCTTACAATGGGAATACGCTGTAGAACGGTCTCTTTGATGTGCTGGCTGAAAGGACACGTAGGGATCTCTCCAATCAAAACAATAACGGCAAAATATACGGCACATTGCTGGCTTATAATTTTTTTCAATTATGGGAATATTCGGAAAGGTCATGAGATCACGAAGGCTGTTCGGAAAGTCTGTTAATAAACAAATGATCTTAGTCCTGACGACTTCGTCTTCTGTCATAGCTCGTCTTTGTCAGGCGACCCATGACTAGGGATGATGGCCTTATCCGGCTTCCATACCGGACAGCC
This sequence comes from Hanleya hanleyi, assembly GCA_036873755.1. NCBI lineage: Eukaryota > Metazoa > Mollusca > Polyplacophora > Lepidopleurida > Hanleyidae > Hanleya > Hanleya hanleyi. The sequence continues at coordinate 25,410 of JAVTVY010007887.1, forward strand.
CCATGTTGATATTCCACAAGCGAATTGCTGGGACCGATGTAGACTTGCGCAAACTCTATCAGTAGGAACGACACTCCTTTTCAATGGGGGTCGACATGGCGATAGCGACTATATCCGCTATAGTGATTCCATATGTAATATATGGAATGCCGAATGCCGAACTTCCTCAACATGTGAGGAGAAACTATTGAGGCGGATGTAGGCCCCCTACGTAGACAAGACTATATGCTCATGTTCCTTTGAAAACGTCTGAACGGCACAGCCAAAAACTGGTGTTCAGACCTGGCCATCACCTTTAAAAGGTGATCAGTTAGAGCCATCACCTTTGAATAGTGATGGCCATCACTCTTTAGGGGTGGTAACTTTGCCGCATCACCCTTAAAAGGTGATGACCTAAATTTACACTCATGACTCGTCACTCTTCAGAGGTGATGACGATCGTTTTAAAGGTGATTATAAAAAAGGGTGATGGCTCCAACTCCAACAAATACCTACCAGACGCGAATTTACAATTGCAGATCAGAATGAAAACTAAACTAAATGAAAACTAGATGAAAAGAACTCAAGATTGAAGCTGATTCGTTTAGATTTCGGAATGAACACATAAAACTGTTTCCCAACACTAAAACCCATCCCATTTTGGTCAGCAATAGAGCAAAACTTACCAGTACCTTTTGAAATATACTCTCTGATGAAGCAACCGTCTGGAATTGGCCTTTCAACAATCCCTTGTACACAACGAGGGAGGATACCGTGCCATACTGTAGTTGTTCAATCGAACGCAATGTAGATCAAATCCACACATTTGAGCAATCATCGAAATTCGCGAGCTAAACGGAATATTAGTTTTCAAATGTTTTTTCTGATATACGTTTCAGCGGTGCCATTGGTGACCCTATTCGGTGTCGGGATGAAGAGCAAGCGGAAACTCTTGACGTTGATGAACTGTTTCCGGGGTGATTTGCCGGAAGTCCGTGGTATTGTGGGTAAGTGAAATTCGAAACTTAAGAGCAGCCTATAGTATTGGGCCCTGCATGCTGGCTGATCCAATGCACGTGTTTCACGACAGATTTTGAGATCGAGGACGAGGCTGTCTGCGTCACGGGTCAACTGAAACACGTGGTTTAGGAGATTTCTTGCAGGTCGATACTTAAGAAATTTCCAACAACTGAGATGTTGATATGAATATCCATGCGAGTATTCCGATTCATGCGATTATTCATGCTCAGTAACGATATCAGAAATATTCCGAGTGTTCCGAATCCCGACTGTTCATGTGCGCGTTGGCCAGGCCCTTGGGGGGGAGGCGCTTGCAGCGGAGGCCCAGCCCCCCAATATGAAAACAGGGGGATCAAGTACCACTTTGTCCCCCTCAGTAATTATGAATGAAGTGCCTAGAAATGGGTGGAAAATTAGTAGAGAAGCATCTGCAATCTCAAAACTTTCCTCAAGCTTTCTTCCTTCATGGGTCCAAATGTATCGTGACTAGTTGTAAAGGCAGTTTCATGTCAAGCGCTATCTTCTTCCAGTGTTTGTTCTATCTGAGTTAAGTGTTAACTGCAGCGCAGTCTTCATGAATTATCAGTTTCATATATATATCCGCCTCTCTGTTTCGATAAAACCTTTGGCACCCACAACTCCGATCCCACCCAAAATGTTGAATTGCACAAGTTCAAATCTGCCGCACCTCTAACAGCCGCCCCCCCCCCCCCCCCCCAGTCCATCCCACTCCGAATCATATCAGCGTTGTTCTTCACTAGTACTTGTACTCACAAGAGCATCGTAACGTTTTGGTTGAGGCTTGACAAACTAAAGTTTTCTGGGCACACTGTTTCTACCTGTAAAATTATGCTTAGAGAAATAGGCACACGAATTGGCCAAAGTCCAAATCAGGACACTATAAGAGGTCAGCAATTAAAATTAAATTAAATCTTGTTTACATATAATCTAGTTTAAGAATCTGATTTGCTAAATCAGGCACTAGGAGTCGTATACACATCATGTCGTCCTAAATTTCCATGAACAGTCACCATCAGAGTGTAGTCAAGATACATTATACTCTATGAAATGACTGGGATATTCATTTGGAGGATAGGATATTGGTGAGTGGTCGGGATTTGACGATGTCTTGTCGGCTTTTACCGCCTGTCTTTTACATAAATTCAGGTCAGCTTTTCTTCATATTCTTAATGAAGCCTACTTGGATCTTGATGCTATGATAGTGTCGCGTGAATACGTTTGTGCCGATTATGGACCCGGAGCCACGGACGATGGATGGCTACTGCATGATGAATGCCAAATGGAAAAGGAGTGAGGTCTCGCAAAGTGGGCCCCACAAAATCTCATTATTCGAAAATCTGTGTGACGTATAGAAAAACTCCTTCGTGTGTGACAGTAATAAATCCGATTTTTTTCTCGCTTCAAATCTTGTAAAATGATGTTTGTCTTGGATTTACATACTAAAATATCAGCCTCGAACAACTACGATAGTGAATTGTATGAAACTGGACATCTATATATGATTGACACCCCAACCCATAATCATTATTGGTGCCTTCCAATAATCAAACTTTCCAATATTAGAATATGTGGCGATATAATTTTGATTTGAGGTGTTATATTTTGCTACAAGAGCAAACCCTATGTAAATCCCACAAAAATACCAAAATAGACCATGGAGCACATTTTGATCAATCATATTTCCATTTTGATGCAATTGACCATCACAATTATTTCGAGGCTCATGTTTCAGTATGTAATCTTCAAGAATAGTCTGATTTGGCAGGTTTTGGATTGAAACCAAAATCATTTTTTAATACCATGGCATCACACACAAGGTAGTTTTTCTATTTACTACCGGTATGGTGATTTTTTAGAACATTTAAAATGAAATTTAGACTGCTATTCTGGTTAAATTGAACCCTGTATCGAAGCTATCGAGGAAGATCTCATAGAATCCTTGTCATGTTTATCTGTTATTGGCTGTTTGGTGTGAGGACAACAACGACATATCGGTACGTTGCACTGCATCGCTTCCTGAATTTCTCTTCGAAATCTAGGATATCGTTGAAATTGTTCCGAGAAATTGTACCGAGACAGATTATATTACAAATTAGACTTTGAAAGTTCATAATTCACCATGTATGTCTACTATAATTGGCCTAATTCACATATAGGCTATATATTTGGCTTGATTGGAACATATCTTCATATCTTCAAGACATCAGCCCGCTCAACTAGCCACAGATCAAGCTCTAAAACGCTAGGGGGCGCTAAATCGCATTCCTGTTCAGGCTGGTCTTCAGACCTGATGCCGAACAACAGTCGAGATTCAATTGCCTTGAAGGCAACAACAACTCGGGTCCAGATGACCTGAAAACACTGGACGAACACCAATGACAGTGCCATAGCCAGAGGGACTTCCAGGTGTGAACATTGTCATTCAAAACCATAATAGACGGTCGACCTGAAATCGGTACTCGATTCGCCTTTGTTACAATAAATGCTTAATAAAGTATGGAATTAACCGCGTCCTCAAAGGGATATCGTATCGTATATTTTGCATGATGACATTAATTCTGGTGTTTGTGATATGTTGCCATGGAAACTATGATGTATCTGGATCAAATGTACGTCTCTGTACTTGAGCCTTTAATTAAGAGTTTTTTTCTTTTCGATATTTGGTTGATAGATATCTGGCTTCGATAGAATAGCGAAGACCCAAATTTCAATCTCATCTAGCAGGTATGAAAACTACACGACCATTGAATTGTTTACGAGAACTACAAATCACAGGTTTGTGCCCCGTGGCACGTTAGCCTCTTGATGTACTAGCCTTGTGATCTGGCATTTTTCTGTGACCGCATTTCCTGTAGTTTGGTGCCCCAAGTCATCTCCATATCGATGATCCTTTGCCGGTAGTTGACCTGGGTGAGTTCGCGAGTTCATGACAGTCAGATTAGACTTTTCTCCTTGTACACCCGTTGAATACGACCGTCGCTAGAAGTGTTAAATCTGTGTTATCCAATAATTGCACTCGTTCACGTCGGATTGATGTTGATGCTGGGTCGACGTCGGGCCTTACAGACTAGTCTTTTGTGTTAAATGCCGTCATTTTCATCTGACGACGATACAGCTCCCCAATCCCCAGTGTACGAGTTGTCACAGCGACACAGCTCACCAGTTACCAATATACGAGTTTTCAGAGCATTTCCATCATAGCTCTCTAGATTTGTATCTATACCGCTTATAACGTTTCTAGGGGTCGTGTGGTCATCTCATCCAAGTTGCCACATGAACAGGTACAATAAAAGCGTACCTGAGATACAACACATATCACGAATCGTTAGATTCTTGGTATGTGCTTTAGAATAGGTTAACCAGAAGACTATACTGTGAAGTCATGTGGCTCTGTCAGTATGTCAGCACCTCTTCCCAATTCCCTTATATGCGTTGTAATCTTCATACCAACATCGCTTAGACTGCACACAATACTACACAATGCTGAATCCGCAATCTGGGTTTGAATCTGTCAACTATTCTTTGTACTTGTTGAGGTCTCGTCAATCTAGCGCCACTCACTCGAAGATAAGGCTGAATGTGTTGGCTGGCGACTGGACCTCATCATCAGTTGCTAAAGAATACCTAATCTGATTAAAACTCAGACTTAATAACCGCTGCTCTTTCGGACATGTCGCTAATTAAGATCTGGGACAGTCTGTATCTTAAATCTATCGCGCATGACAGACTGGCGACCAATCACAGTCCAACTTCAACGGGCGAATAGGTGCCTATCTAATTATTTCTGTAGTGAACTAGGCGCAGAAAAATCCAACCCAGGCGGTTGACGAAGTTCTTGCTCTCCATGAGCAATCACCGAAGATTATTATTTGCTCGGATAGGCACCTATTCGCCCGTTGAAGTTGGACTGTGATTGGTCGCCAGTCTGACATGCGCGATAGATTTAAGATACAGACTGTCCCAGATCTTCATTAGCGACATGTTCGATAGAGGAGCGGTTATTAAGTCTGAGTTGTAATCAGATTGAAGAATACCTTTTCCTTAAGGACGCTTGAAACATCATCAGAGCTATTTTTAATCGCAGTAGAAATTTGTTGTAACATTCTTGACACATTAATAACAACATTGTAGCAATATTTAATATGAACTAGACTGCCTGTAGACGGTTATCACTTTCGTTTTGGACGCCGAGGTAAATAATACCCGAAAGGCCGCTTGTAAATCGAGTGTCATTGGCCCTCAGTAATTGGATGTTTAAACCGCCTCTACGCGAATATGCCTGCTTGGGTCAGCGAGTGACAAGAAGAGTAATGGAAGTATGGCCAACGCTGATTTAACGAGAGTTCTTTGAAAAGGGATATCCTTACTTTTAAAATACATAGCCAATAAGAACGTCCTTTGTGGAGACCCGTTCAGAGTTTGACCAATCGATGCATCTGTTAGAAACGTCCATACCATACAGTTACAGTCTGCTAGAGTGGATGTACAAAGATTTCGACTGGCTTATCCATAGCCTCTAAATTTCTGTGAGAGTTGTACAGTTCGTCACAATATTGTCTTATACCAACCATATATAGAACGGTTAGACGGCTTATTGGTTATTTAACCCTGCCAGTCCTGGGCGATTTGGAGGCTGTTCCAGCCTGTGTTGGGATCGGTGTGAAGGGGGGTTCTTTTCCCCTCATATATTTCCATTACTCCATGGGGTTTCATGCTATATATTAGGGTCAAGCTCTACAAGACCGAAAGAAACGGAAACACGACTTTCTAAGGACACGTCGTGGCCGCCATTTTGAATTTTCCCATGATACTTTGCTAGGATTATGCATATAGCCTCTAAATCACGGCAGTAAGATTCCCGGAAAAGCTCTCTCGTTCTTTCCCTTTCGGAGCTGCGACCATAATGCCCAAGCACCCCCCCACCAAGACCATTGATGTAAAAATGTGCAGATATATAACTTGTGTATTTTCAGACTCTGTGTTAGATGAATACACCAACTGGCCATACCAGCCTAGTGCAGAAGAAATCAAAACACAATTTGCTGAGGTGGGTATATCATCAAACCTAAACTCTTCTGTTTTTAATTCCCTTGAATTGTCAGTTGAGAACTAATCGTCAGTTCAGAACGAATTAGCTTCAGCAGCCGTATCTGTATCAGACCCACCGCCGCTTTAATTTGTCGAATCGGGCACACAGGCTGCGAGAGAAATATTAATTCAATACAGACTTAAATCCAGCTTCGAGTCCGCGACAGCAAAGAAGTGTCATCTGATCCCGCTTGGACTCCCGTCACCAAACTGGAACAAAACCAGAGAAGATGAACCGAAATTATTCTGTTATGTTTCGGATGAAATGACTATAATAATGTTTATTACATATCGGTTTGAAATAATGTAGCTGCTCATGGTGTTTACTATATGAATTTCCATCTCTTAAAATTCACATAAATGCACAATTTAGATATCAAATTTCACGACATACAGATTGCATGGTTTGCGGCAATTACTGACCGACCATTCAATCATCCATTGGAACACGTCAGACTTCACCTTCAACACCCCCTACATCCGACCGTCACCAGCCGGTGAAACGGTGGTCAGCCGATGAGGCTATTTTCGCAACACGGGTGAGATGGTGTTAGAAATTTGGATTTCTTTCACATTTCTTCTGAGGTTATGGGCAATATTAATGGATATTCATTCATGGGAAATAACAGTCGTCATTTCAATCGTTCGGTTACATATTAGAACGCCTTGTAAGTTAAAGATATCGTACGAACACGCGAAGCGATGCTGTTTTCTAGCGAAGTTTCGTTTTCAAACTGTTCTTATCGCTAATTACTGACATTTATCGATACATATTATCATGCGTAATTATTCCCTATTCAATGCTCTTTGCATGTCACCCAAACTTCGATAGATTTAATTGGCGTAAGCATTGATATTAATTAAAAAGTCACACCGTGTGCGTCTATCCACGCTACGGTGAACAGCACAAGCATGCTACGCACTTTTCTTGATGCTGTTCACCGTATAGCCTGGATAGATGCATATGGTGTGAATTTTTCCAATAATATCAGTACTTACGCGAATTAAATTCAATGAGGTTTGAGTGACATACAAAGAGCATTGAATAAGGAATAATGTCAGTTATAGTGTCAGTTATTAGCGATACGAACAACTTTAAAACGAAACTTCGCTCGGAAACCGCATTGCTCTCCGTGTTCGTATGATATCTTTAAGTACAATGCGTTCTGTTACGTAACCGAACGACTAAAATGACGACTTTTATTTTCCATGAATGAATATCCATTAATATTGCCCATAACCTCACAAGACATGTGAAAGAAATCCAAATTGCTAACACCACCTCGCCTGTATTGCGAAAATAGCCCCACCGGCTGACCACCGTTTCACCGGCTGGCGACGGTCGGATGTAGGGGGTGTTCATGCGAATAAGTATAATTATACAGGTGTATCAGAAAAGATACAGTAACGATTTATCACGTGGTTCTAGGAGACCAGTGTCGGTATATACACGCTTGAAACATTGTATCTTATATAAAAATGTTAAAATCGGTTTACATGGAATGGAGTTGGTGCTATGTGGAACAGATTTATTCCATTTGGAACTGCTTTGGTGCTGCGTGAACCGGATGTTTTTGATCGGAACTAATTTGATGCTACATGGAACTACATGGAATTTGTTCTACCTTGAACTGATCTGGTGCTACATATGAAATTCTATTTCAATACAGAACCCTTTGGTTCTCTATTTGGTTCCACACGTCCAGGTCAGCAGTGGAAAGAACCAAAATTCGTATAAGTAAGAACATTTACGCGTCCGATTTTGATGTAATTTACGTCCATCTTGGATCAGTGAAGCAACTACGGACAAAATCCACTAATACGGACGACGTCAGCATGCGCTGTTAGGCGCCAACTGTAGATATGAAATACATGGGATACAAGAGGGTACATAGTTTTGACATAGCTCGACCCAAATCTGTCGTTTCTCACAGAGACAAACCTTTTGAAGTTACATTGGTAATTACCAATGCAATAATTCTTCTATTTTTTCCGTCGCGTATATAAATAATAAACATGTTGTTTCGAGTGTTGTACAAGTGTTTTCTGTATAAATAACAGTGCAACACAAAAAGCACAGCTTGTTTCCCTTCCGAGGTCGTTAGAAATCTATCTTCTGTAATTACCACAAAGTTTAACTGTCGAAGGCAGGAAACGGTTGCAAAGGTTATTTGCCATCTCGAATGAAAGTTTGCCATCTCGAATGAAAGTAAATTTAATTACAAGCGTCTAACATATTATGGACTGTTTTTATTTTTATTTATTTTTATTATTTTGGTTTTTTTAAATCTTAGTCGATATTCTTGGTGTAGATCACATTTCATACCGGTATGTGTCGCTATTTGTAAATCTGCAATGTTTATCAGAAAATGTCATGAAACCTTGTCGATAAATATATACACAGGAATAAATCGGAGATTCACCCTTGAATTAATGGTCATTCTGCTATTACTTAAGGAAAAATGTCCTTGTCTAAGTAGCAAGCGTCAGATCCAACATTCAATATTCAGCCGTTGTCCATAAAAGAATTTCCACGTCAACAATCGTACGGACAATTAACACCAATTCAAATTGTCTATGAAATAAAAATAATAATAAAAACAAGATTTTTTTCTACAAGAGAGCAGCGGTCAACAGTTTTCAATGATGTCAACAAGACATGCTAATTTTCTATACATGTAAAATCTTAATCACTGATCAAGATGGAACTGAAAAACGGAATATCAGGAAAAAATGTCCTTTAAGTATGTTAAGATATCGGAGCCGAACAGCCATTCTTTCCTTTTATATCGGCGTGACAGGAAAGAATATCTCAGGAAACAATGGTCCTTCTCCTTTACTTTTCTGTAGACAGAAATGTCCTTTGTAAGTTGCTAATCAGGAAACAAAATGTACCGTACGATACGTTAACAGTTTGAACCCTGACATTTTTCCTAACATACATCCTTTCCTTCTGCACCGGTACGTTGGAAAATTACTACATTCAGTACCGTAATGAATATCAGTTAAACACACAGTATTGATGTGTTGGACCCTGACTTTCTATACTACTATACCACTATTCTGACCGAGTATATGTTCGATATCATTACTTCCCAATCAAATACTCTACTTTGATTTCAGATCGTTGGTGACTACTTCATCACAGCGCCCACCCATCTGTTGGCCCAGATCTTGTCTGCGAGGAACGTGACGGTGTATATGTATAACTATGAGTACCAGTCGGCCTACGACCAGTGGGATGGTACGTGTCGATCTAATTAACTATCAAATAAGTGTAGCCTTTAGTGGATTTCCTGAAGTTTGCATTTAAGGAAAACAAGATTGCTGATTTGAATTATCATTGGAATTAGACGACATCAAATAGCGCGGATATAGCATGCCCAAGATAGGATACCCTTCTTGCGCCGATGTTCTACCTTGAAGGCTCTAATTCAATCCATGTTGCTTCAACGCGCTATCATCTAAACAATCTGCAAAACACACTTATGTCATCAAGATATACTAGACAGGTCCCACAATGGAAACCTGTGAGTAGTGACTTCATTAGTCAGTCGGAGATTCCTGGGACGTTGCTTATCCCGAAGGGCATCACGAAAAATGGATAAATTACAACACATATAAGGGAAGTGGGAAGAGGTGCCGACATACTGGCAGAGCCATATGACTTCACAGCATAGTCTTCCGGTTAACCTATTCTAAAGCACATACCAAGCATCTAACGATTCGTGATATGTGTTGTATCTCAGGTACGCTTTTATTGCACCTGTTCATGTGGCAACTTGGATGATATGACCACACGGCCCCTAGCACCGGCATAAGCGGTATTAGATACAAATCTAGAGAGCTATGATGGAAATGCTCTGACAACTGGTATACTGGTAATTGGTGAGCTGTTTCGCTGTGACAACTCGTGGATTGGAGATGGGTGAGCTGTATCGTCGTCTGATGTAAATGACGGCATTTAACACAAAAGACTAGTCTGTAAGGCCCGATGTCGACCCAGCATCAACTTCCCACAAATGCCAACATATATCAAAGACCAAAAGGTCTGTACAGGGGGCGGGCCTCGGGGACGAAAGACCCATTCGATTGGAAAACGCAGTCTTCGGCTCGTCATCCGGAGACACTCTGGCTTGACAGTAGTCTGACCATGGCCTCGTCGATGGTTCTATATGCACTTCTTCTCAGCATCTGATGATCAATCTCGGCTCGAGCGTGAATAAACTTAATTTGCCTAAGTTTGTACCAACGTGTGCAGAAAATTTATCTCGAAAACCCTAAACAATTTAACTCTGTTTTATTTATCACCATCCCAATTATGCATAGTATAGTGTATAGTATAGGCTTCATCTCTGTATCAATTGTCTTTTATATTATCTGTTATTATTATGTCATTTGCCATACTCTATATGTGACAAAGTCGAGCAATAAAAAGAATTGAATTGAATTGTAAAAATATGAGGGTGGGTCACGGGACAAACTTTTGAGACAGGAACCACCTTAGGTCGGAATCAGGCCCCTAAAATGGTTCTATTTTTTTATCAATGTAGGTGTTATCCACGGTGCTGAGATTTTCTACCTATCCGGATTCCCTTTGACTGGCCACCCCAACTTCCGGTATGAAGAGAACGACCGAACTATGGCCAGAATGATGTTAACCTTGTGGTCAAACTACATCAAGCACGGGTAAGAAAAGTAACAAAATGATGTAAAATTATGCAGTTATTTTTAGGTTAACACTTTCTTAGTGCAGCAGATAGATGTACTACATTTTAGTGTCAGAATGATCCCTCATATGGGAATTGAACCTGCCATTCTTAGTTTAACTTATACTACATCATTCTCTTCTGTTTGGTCTACTCCGGATATTTGTTGACGTCGAGCAAAGGCTCCCTCTCGCAATATTTACATTTTTTTTTAATATTTGGCGGATTGCTTTGTCTTGATAAGACATAAAGTAGTCCTCCAAAAGCTCTTCCGAAAGTGATATAATTTACATATATTCAGAAACTTGGTAACCTTATACTGGTTTATCGTACAAATTCTATAAATCTAGCTGCGATGTCTGCCCTTGTAGCACGTAGTTCCGACAGAATATGTTCGTCCGCACCAGCTCATTCAGCCAGTGCTCAATCGTGCGGATGGAAGATACGCGCCCTGATGCCAGGATATACCCTACAACACTCGGCCAAGTAGCCTCTTTCGAGTCTATGGTTCTCCTTCTTCCTGTACGTTTAATTGATCAGTGTTACAATACACATATCCAGTGCAGGGCGGAATTTGAAGCAGAAGTCTAATAGTCATTCCCCGTCTACTCACAAATTAGATAACGCCAGGGGGTAGAGTTCTAAAGCTTTGCTTGAGAGGATGGTATGAGGGTGAGGGGTGTGACGTCTAGCGTTGCGAAAATGGGAACAATTACCCCTGTCCCCCACTTCCTTCACAAGCTACGAAGTCAAACAAAATATGTTTCGTTTGTGTTTTGTTTGTAATTACTGCAAACTTCAATTGATTTTCAGAGTTCCATCAATGGTACCATCGGAGGAGTTCCACATCCTGCCTTACACTATGTACGCACCCGTCTACGCTAAAATGTACAAACAAGGCGAGCACCCGGCCATCACCATGGAAACTAACCTCAAACCGAAGAAAATGACATTCTGGAACAAGAAAGTCCCCGAATTGTACAGAAAACAAATGGGAACGGTCAGCTACATCATAACTGATGACGTCATTAAAACTAGCCACGTCACTGTTGTGCAGGCTTCACCCACGTGGATTCTGACGACCACGTGCATTATCCTCATGTTGTTGTTAATCCTGCTCTCCATCTGTTACTGCAAGGCCAGAAAGCAGGTCCGGACTCTATTGAGATGGAAAGAAATTGAAGTTATTTCTTAAAAAATGACTACTTTACAATTTGCCCTAATTTATAAACAATGAACTCATGTGATCTCATTTCGTAATATCGTGAAATATATCAATTTAGACATTTTTGTAATTTTTTACCCTATCACATACAGCAGTTATATATATTCATTGTTAAATATTCCGAGTCAAGAATGCGTAAATTGGTTAAAAGTGTTCGTGTTGCTCGTTGTGCTCAGATTAGATATTTATTCCATTTCTTTAATTGTTACGATGATCAGTTGAAGGTGAGAAATCCCGACGTTCCCATGACCATGGATCTAGAAATGGCGTCTATGTAAAAAATACATCAGAAAATCAGACACACAGTCTCTTCCATAGAACTTCTTTTTGAAACATTCAGTATATCTAATAGCGAATATTTACGTAATACCATGGCCAGGTAACTAGTTATTCCCTCGAAAATGGAATTTCTCGTTTACAGGTGTGGTTACGTAGTTCGAAAGAGGATCTTTACAGTCCGTAGAAAACAGAACACGGGGCTTCTAACACAGCCCTTCCACGCTCCATTTGTCAACACATTTTCTAATCAGCCCACTTTGAAAACATCACGTAGATCCCGTCAGTGTGTATGCAAGTCATATATTCTTCCAGACAACTGTCGCAAAACGAGAGCAGGGAACAATAGATCCGCTGATCCATCTGCTATCAACGTCCCGCGCAACTGTACGTCAAAAATTTATGAAACTTCAGTATGTTTTGTGAACTATAGGCATCCCCCGTTAATATATGAAAACTGGTATCCGGGAATACATACTTTTATTTTTATTTATGGCAATTTATCTGTATTTCCTAATGTTAATCTTATGGGAGCCGTACCTCCAGTTACGGGCGGGAACAGCCAGCTGTGACGCAGGGCTGTCTGTGACCGTTGTGACCTCTTGTTTGGAATTCCCCTTCAACGACATGCACCTTTATTATGTTAAGTTATTCATATTTTTATTTTGTCAATATCAGAGAGTAGATTGTCGGAAAATGATATCAGACGTGATCATGTACGGGATTTATCAAACCAGTACTTTGCCGGATCAAGACCGGGGAGTGTGCCATATGGTATCGGATCACTCGACACGGCCTCGGATAATGTAGGACATTAGTCATGTTAGTCCATCGTCCCGCACTGTTAGGACTCCATATTGGCATCCATGTTGAAAGCACAGCATCACGCGGGAACTACGAACAGTGCATGTCAACTGTATGACTTCCGTTACCATGGAGATCAGATTTAGACGCAAAACCAGGAGAAACACCTCAAATTAGAAAAGATCCTTCCGGGGTAGATTCAAGTGAATATCCATTTCATTTGGATATATATATTATCTTCTGATAAGGGACAAATACAAGAGGGCTATGTGAGCGAAAACACATCCTATAGCATGTGGTGTGCCTCATGTGCGGCGGATCACGGTTTATAGCTGAGAGCAACCCATGAATGGTGTAGGGGCGCAGATCAAAGCTGGGATCTTCGTGAGTTCGTGGGCTAGGTACGAGTTTATTGTTAGACAAGTCACCGTGGGGAATCAACCATGTTTGGAGGTTGGAAGTCGTTCATTCGTACCTCCTTCAACAAAAGATTTCCAACTCGAAATATTGTCCTATGATGTACTTGCATTTCCAATTAGGTTTATAAAATGGAATTATATGGATTGACACACGAAAGCTCGGAAGAAGCGGGTTGTATATATATATATGTGTATAACTTTCGTATATACCTTTATCAATACGAATATATACAAATGGTTGATATTGTTATGATTTTCATTGTAAACGGTCGTATATTTCAGCATGGTTATATGTTGCCTGGTTGTTATTCAAAGTTCTATAATCTGTTAAGAAAAAAATATTTTATCCACGTCATCGAACGTTAACTTAGATAATTTGATGCCTGGACTAGTATAATTTTTGTATAATATGTACATTTCACATGTCTTGAAAGAAGCGCTATATGTGTTAATCGTACATGTAATTTGGGAGTCCGTGTTCTTGAAAGCGTGTGATGGGAAGTTTCAGGGTTTTCTTGAGGACATGTTACTGCGAAAAACTACGAGTACTAAAAGATCCGAGTTCCCTAGGAAAACAAGAACGGGGTACGTTATCTTCGCTAGGCAAGGCAGATATATATTGTGAATCTCCGTACGCCGCATTACATTGGTAATGATGGCCAATAAAGCCTGGTGTATACATGTACGTTACTGAGCCGCCTGGCGGAGCTTTGGCCTTTCAGAGCTCTTGAAGGGAAACCCAAAGGGAAAATTAAAGCTTCTGTGTGAGAGATATGTTATTGCCATATTTTGTCTGAAAATTAAAACAATTATTTCATGGAAATCGTAAGTTTTTACTGGCTGCTAAGATACTGTACTTCAAATAATTTTGGGTCTGATACAAATTTGGTATGCAAGTTAACCTTAATTGATGAAGTCATGCAGTGAACCATTCGGAACTCTACGAAGGGGACCGATTCTCAAACCGGAGATCCCCGAGAAGTTGCGAATGGCAGTGAACTAGAGATAATGATATATTTCTTTTCTATGATATATAGGATTCTGATTCTTTTACATTTCATTAACATTGTGTTTACAGGTTATTGGATATCAAATTTCACAACAAAGCCCTTTGTAACTGGTTGCTATGGTAGCCATATTTTTAAAATAATAAGAATTTTTATACAAAAAGTCGTATAGTTAGCATAATGATATAAATAACGAATTTTATCCTTTGAAAGCGATTAGACATAAAATGCACAGATTTGGAAATCTTTTAACATACTAGTATAATTTTAGCTTATTGTCACGAGTTCACTTGGTGTCATCACAAAATCTCGTTTGCATAAATTCCATGAATTCCCTGTTTGATTTTCATTCAAACTCCAATATCTCAGTAACCGATTGGAACCCTGCAGTAAACAGCATCTTACTCAGAATTCAATCTGATTAAAACTCAGACTTAATAACCGCTCCTCTATCAGACATGTCGCTGATTAAGATCTGGGACAGTCTGTATCTAAAATCTGTCGCGCTTGTCAGACTGGCGACCAATCAAAGTCCAACTTCAACGGGCAAATAGGTGCCTATCTGAGCAAATAATAATCTTCAGTGATTGCTCATGGAGAGCATGAACTTCGTCAGCTGCCTGGGTTGGATTTTTCTGCGCCTCGTTCACTACAGAAATAATCGGATAGGCACCTATTTGCCTGTTGAAGTTGGACTGTGATTGGTCGCCAGTCTGACATGCGGGACATATCTGGGACAGCCACATGTCCGACAGAGGAGCGATTGTTAAGTCTGAGTTTTAATCAGATTGACTCAGAATTGGGAGTACTTTCTAAAAGTGACCCTAGGCATTTTGGGTTCCCCATTAACCACCTATTGTGTATCTCATTCTGACTGGGTCCAGCTAGTGTCATTCACCCATTGCCAGTGTTTGTAACTTTCTAATCTCTCGGTATATCTTACAGCAGGAGGAATAAATCTGATGCTTTAAGAATGCGTCAGCTTCATCACCTTTAACCTTACATTGGTCATTCCAGAAAATGCGGTGTTTGGAGGTTCCCGGTTGTACGGGACAGATCTTAGAGAGGATGGTAGGGGGTACACCCTGTTTGTTATAAAAGTGTTGGGCAGTCATTAATTAGTCGTATCCTAAGTAGAGCGGATGTTTTCTATAGTATATTTTTGTATATTTATATAAATTATAACAGGGTATGAGACTGTTTTGCACCGAGGCTAAAATTGCTGGAAAAGTACAGTAAGAGCCGGTGCAAGAGCAGATTACAGGCCTAATGTATGCTTAATTTCTTTTCAATAGTGCAGCCCAATGTTGTCAGATTCAATATGTTGTTTGTGGTCATCTTGGAATTCTTTCCATATACTAGCTTATAGTCCACGAATTCTTGCTAAATGCATCGTGCTCCTATGACTTCACATGCACATTGTACCACAGCATGAGGACGAGCCGCCAAGAATATTGCAATACGATGACTTGCTAATCGATTTTGGCTGACGCAGGGAAAACGTCACATGTAATCCTCCTGTATTCTAAGGTAGATTAATGGACAGGACCCGGTCCCAAATCAACCAAACAATGCTGATTAGTCGATGTTGAATCGATATTGCTGTTGTTACCACACGCTACCATATACCTCGGTACATACATACGAAGAGCTGTACGCTAGCTGGTATACCGTATTACGTGTGGTAACAACAACAATATCGATTCGGACATCGACTAATCAGCATTGTTTTATTAATCAGCATTGTCAGATTGATTTGAGACACGGTCCTGTGATTAATGCCAGTGTGAAAGGAATGAGTGTCCAAGGCTGAGGTCTAGACATCTTGTTGTCCCCAGACGTGGCTATTGTATGTATTGTCTCGTGATACTTACATGGAATATGAACCCGCTTCATATAGAGACATATAGAGTTCAGGAAAATAGGTCTACCTGAATTGCAAATCAATAATAAATGTCTTAGCTGGGTTCCCCCTCCCCTCCCCTCCCTCTCCTCCCCCAACCCTCACACACACACTGCACGCATACACAAAAGGCAATCTATATATGAAACTAATCGCATTGCCAAATGTTCATTGCTGTAAATCATTGCATGCTCAAATGTTTACGAAAAAACAGTCGAAAGCCCAATTTCACACATCAATCGGCACTGTTTGATCCTGAGCGTTAACAATATAAAACCTGTTTCTGTTTGAAACACAGCTTTTTGTGCATAACCATAATTAAGAAAATAATTTGTTCGGCTTTGGCGAACGTAACACTTGAGGGAGGCTTTTTTTATGTAAACTTTTCCGGAATTTCCCCAAAGATAGACACGGTGTAAGTTGGAGATGAAATTACGACTGATATTGTTTTATGTGCAGTTATGTTCATTGTATTATTGAAGCATTCCCCACCTCCTATCCGTCTACCCGCAACACATCAATGACCTGGCCAAGTGCGATATTGGCATTCAAAGGGATGCAACTGTGTCTCATAATGTCAACAAGAGTATTGCCCCTTCGTAATATGTATATCATTTTGTAAAGGTGTAGATACGGTACAGAGCATGAAGCTACGTTTCTTGTTTTTCATTGTTGTGAGACGTAATAAAAAATATTTGAAATGTGGTAATGTTCTGTTATATTATCTTGAGATTTCTCCTGCCAACGAAAAAAGCATTGGTTTCAAAACATTCGATCAGATTTCATGGAAATGCATGCGAATTTGGAAATGCAATGAGGAATTGTTTACGAGGAGAGTTGATATGAAGTAACTTTCGAAGATTTTCTAATTTTATTTGCAAAAATATAGCGTACCGGTATCGAGCGAATTTGTTCCAGTCACGAAAACAATTATTGTATTGGATCGAACTGCTAAACTGGTTTTGGCTATCACTGAGGAATTCCTTTACTTTTGAAGATAAACGGGCATATAAGAGAAAACCTATGGAAGCCGGATGCGGCCATCTCACATTTTCTCACCGAAATGGTAAGGCGAAAAAGCGATGCGAAACAGCGAAATGTGTTTCGCACCGTGATTTCGAGTTTATGCATCGTATTTTCGATGTTTCGCGTTTTATTACTGCGTTACTATTATCGATGTGAAAATGCGAGGCGGCCGCATCCAGATTCCATAGATCACAGTATATGGTGTATGTTGCATTTTGCCAGTCTCACGTTCGGCTATTTCCGTATTGGCGGAACGAGCCTCTCACACAACCTCCCCACAGCGCATGCTCCATTTCGCAGGCTCCATTACCATGACCTTTACTACGTTGCTATAACGTATAGGGGAAACCAACCAACGCACGGTTCAGTTTGAATCCGGCCGAACAACTTCTTTAGTGTTGCACATGAGCGAACTACTTTTCATATGCTCTGTCCAGATAAACAGGGAAAATTATCTCCAGATAATTCTTCTTAACGCTAGATCAACAGAGGCATTATGCAGACTTGAAAAGTAATCGAAATGTTCGGTAAACATCTATGTTACTCTATATGATGTCACTTCCGGCGATGTGCGCGAAGGCCCCGAATCCGGTCCAAAAATCTGACTGGTGGCTGGGGTGTTATTAGACCCCCAGCGAGGTGGTTGGCCTCTCACATAGAACGCACAAATCCCCACCGGTGGGGAGCGCATGACGATCACGCAGTGAGCCGGCTACGAAATAGTGCCTTTGATAATCAAGGGATCCGGTCACATTTTATTGTGAAATTCAGTTAATTTTAACCATAAGAACATAATTCATTCAAATTATACAAAATTATTTCTATGTTTAGTTGAATAATAGCAATCTATCCCTAGAACTCGGCAACTGGACTAATTTCCGCCAATACGGAAAAAGACGAATGCGAGATTGGTTCCGCCGAAAATTAATTGTGCGCATGATAAGATCAGATTCTTTATTGTACTGAGCATCTCATTTCGAACAGAGTACAAAACACATAAAAAGTAGAACAAATAAGAAAATAAACAGACAGGTACGTGCGACGTTTCCGTTTTCGCTCCCAGAAATCCACTAGGCCAGAGGTCAGTTTTCGCAGCTAAAGTGAGTTCTGGGGCTAGATTGGCATTTTGCGTGCTGGCGATGTACATAAGAGGGTGAGTATATGGTTGTGATGACTCACCGGAGTCTTCTCTACCTGTAGCGCCACCCTCACGGAATTTAGGCCTACAACATCTTCACAACGTCAAGGTTTCTTTTTGGATAGAGATACCCCTGGTTGTAGCGAGGATGGGAGGATGGTCCTACAATGGCTACCACCCGACTGGTCTTGGCGATCCTCTCCGGAGACGACTCGTCTCTGGCCATGACCTTTACGTAAGCTTCGACCTGTCTCTAGCCGTGACCTGGTAACTTCGATCTGTCTCTAAAACACTTTTTACCTCATACGGTACTAACTTCTACCCGATTCTGGCCATACATGTGATCCTCACGGTAGCTGCGACCCACCTGAGTAGTATACAACATTGATATAGACTCACACTGACCTGGCGTAAGAATCTGGCGTCGAGGTCAAGTGCATTATAGTACGGGCGAAAACCGCCAAAAGAGTGCGCCGTCTCATGTGGAGGTCATGTGGAGGTCACGTGATGGTCAAGTGCATGGGGCATGTATTCCTCCGCAGTGATGTGGTCTGGCGGTGATGCGGTCTGCCTCCGCGGACAGAAATTAGTCCCCAGACTTCAAACACTCTGCATGGACCGATTGGGTCGAGTGAGGTGTCAAAGTGAAGCGCTCCTCCAGGACCATATGAAATGCATGTACAGACTTGTATCTGGGGTTTTTCCATCATGCGGCGGTCACGTGATTAGGAGTGCATGTACGGACTTGTATGCCGTCCATTCATTTGAGTCGGGGACTTGGGGTCCCTACGGAAGGATTTTGCAAGTCATGGGTGGGTGTATGTAAAATGAGGATTTGTCTCGAAAATATAAAAAGCGGAACACGGACTTTACCCCTCTACAATAGAGGAAACCCCCTATCAACCCTATCCCAAAGGGCTAATATCGGTCCCCGGGCTTATCGGGTTCTGCCTGGAGTGGGTGTATGTAAATTTAGGATTTGTCCCGAAAATATAAAAAGCGGAACACGGACTTTACCCCTACAATAGAGGAAAACCCCTATCAACCCTATCCCAAAGGGCTAATATCGGTTCCCGGGCTTATCGGGTTCTGCCTAGAGTGGGTGTATGTAAATTTAGGATTTGTCCCGAAAATATAAAAAGCGGAGCACGGACTTTACCGCTACAATAGAGGAAAACCCCTATCAACCCTATCCCAAAGGGTGAATATCGGTCCCTGGCTTATCGGGACCTGCTGAGAGAGGTAGGGTGGGGGAGTGGGTGCATGTAAATTGAGGATTTGTCCCCGAAAATATAAAAAGCGGAACACGGACTTTACCCCTAAAATAGGGGAAAACTCCTATCAACCACGTCTAGTGGGGCTTATCGGAGCCTGCCGACAGAGGTAGGATGGGGGAGTGGGTGCATGTAAATTGAGGATTTGTCCCGAAAATATAAAAAAAACGGAACAAGGACTTTACCCCTAAAATAGGGGGAAACCCCTATCAACTCTAGCCAAAAGGGCTAATATCGGTCCCCGGGCTAATCGGGGCCTGCCTATCAAGTCAGTGGGGTGGGTGCATGTAAATTGAGGATTTGTCCCGAAAATATAAAAAGCGGAACACGGACTTTACCCCTACAATAGGGGCCTGTATTATACAATATACTGGCCTGTATGGGGTATGGGGATGGTTGGTTTTTTTTGGCATTTTACTATGGGTTGTGGGGTCTCGTTTTTCTCGTTTCGTCACGAAAAACACGATGGGCGGGGTCCTGGAGCGAATCGGTGAAATTTTTCGAAAAGTCACGGAGGTCTGTATATAGGACCATATAGCTTGATACTGTCTATGGGAGGATAGGTCCAGCCTGGGAAATTCACACACGTTCATTGTGATATGGGTTGTTTGGATTTGTTTTTCACGTCTCGTCATTTAGAACACGATGGGCAAAGTGTTGGCGCGAGACGGTGAAATTGTTGGAAAAAGTCACGGAGGTCTGTATAAAGCCCCATAGGCTGGCTATGGAAGGGATAGGTCCAGCCTGGGAAATTCACACACGTTCATTGTGATATGGGTTGTTTGGATTTGTTTTTCACGTCTCGTCATTTAGAACACGATGGGCAGGGCCCTGGAGCGAAACGGTGAAATTTTTGGTAAAAGTCACCGAGGTCTGTATATAGGCCCATAGGCTGGCTATGGGAGGGATAGGTCCAACCTGGGAAATTCACACACGTTCATTGTGATATGGGTTGTTTGGATTTGTTTTTCACGTCTCGTCATTTAGAACACGATGGGCAGGGTCCTGAGGCGAAACGGTGAAATTTTTGAAAAAGTCACCGAGGTCTGTATATAGCCCCATAGGCTGGCTATGGCGTGTATAGGTCCAGCCAGGGAAATTCACACACGTTCATTGTGATATGGGTTGTTTGGATTTGTTTTTCACGTCTCGTCATTTAGAACATGATGGGAAGGTTCCCGGAGCGAAACGGTGAAATTTTTGGAAAAAGTTCACCGAGGCCTGGGAAGGTTCATATAGCTCCATACGGGCTATGGAGGTATAGATCCATACTGGGTGAACGTTTTGGGGTCTAGGTGAGCCCTTAATGATCCTATGGTGTCGTATGAGGTCTTATTTTGAAGCTCTCGTGAAGGAGCATCCGACTGGACTAATGGTTTGTCCGTGTTCAATAGTCTGCGCATGCGCAGTCTGACCGTAGTATAGAAAGCAGGCATTTTGGGGGGAATGTGGGGGTGGGTTTGGGGTAGAGATGGACCGCTATGGGTCCGAATGGGACGTGCAATGTGTCAAAGTGAAGCTTGTGTAGGGTAGAGTCAGAATGGCTTGTTTTTGCGTGCAAGTCGCGTCAATCTGCGCATGCGCAGTTGGTTGTAGTAAGTAAAGTGGCCATTTTGGGGCAGTGCAGGAAGGTATTTGGTGTAGAGATGGACCATCCTTGGCCCGAATGCGTCCTGGGAGGTGTCATGTTATAGTTCTCGGGGTGTAGACCCCAATTTGAGGGATGTTCACGTCATCGGTGACGTCATCAGTATGAGTAGTAGCCAAAATGGGCATTTTGGGGCAATGAAAGAAGGTATTTGGTGTAGAGATGGCCCATTCTTGGTCCGAATGGGTCGTCGGAGGTGTCATGTTGTAGCTCTCAGGGTGTAGATCCCGATTTGAGGAATGTCCACGTCATCTGTGACTTCATCGGTGACGTCATCAGTACGAGTAGTAGCGAAAGTGGGCATTTTGGGGCAGTGAAAGAAGGTATTTGGTGTAGAGATGGTCCATTCTTGGTCCGAATGCGTCCTGTGGGGTGTCATCTTGTAGTTCTCGGGATGTAGACCACGATTTGAGGGATGTTCACGTCATCTGTGATGTCATTGGTGACGTCATCAGTACGAGTAGTAGCGAAAGTGGGAATTTTGGGGCAGTGAAAGAAGGTATTTGGTGTAGAGATGGACCATCCTTGGTCCGAATGCGTCGTGGAAGTTTCATCTTGCAGTTCTCGGGGTGTAGACTCCATTTGAGGGATGTCCACAGCATCTGTGACGTCATCGGTGACGTCATCAGTACGAGTAGTAGCGAAAGAACATGTTTTATAATTGGCTGTGCCAATTTTTCCCCACGATTTGCGGGATGTCCACAGCATCTGTGACGTCATTGGTGACGTCATCAGTACGAGTAGTAGCCAAAGTGGGCATTTTGAGGCAGTGAAGGAAGGTATTTGTTGTAGAGATGGACCATCCATATCTGTCATGCATTATACCATATCTTTGCTGTGGCGTCATCGGTGACGTCATCAGTACGAGTAGTAGCGAAAGTACATGGTGTAGACCACAACTTGAGTGATTTCCTTGAGATCTGTGACGTCATTGGTGACGCCATCGGTACCATCGCCAGTGGTAGCGAAATTTTGATTAGTCGTCCAATACATATGGAATGATGAGGGACACGAGTTAATCTCTACATGTACAGACACCACCACACACCAATAAAACCACCACACACACACTACCACACACCACCACCAACACCACCACCGCTCGTCAACGCCCGGTGGTGGTGGTGGTAGCTCCCGTGGGTCGGAGCTCCGGAGCTCGAAGCTCCGCTGTATTATACAATCGAATAGCGTTTGTCTTGAATACCAACAAGTTCAGCAATGTTCATACAGTTTATTATCCCCAATGTTACATTATACCCAGGCTGGGGGAGCCGCCCTGGGTACGTTTAGTATGTTCACAACAAAGCAAATTGAAATATAAAACACCATGTTTTATTATTTAACGCACCGTCACATTAGGTACAAGTTTTTACTGAGCTCTATTCAACGATCAGCATGTAGACATATAGAGTATGTACGGCATGTTATAGTATTGATCAGTGGATGGGTGAAGCATTCAGCCGATGGGGTGGTCGGTCAGCTTGGTAACGAAAAACGTGACCTTGGTCATCCTCTCCACTTTCCACTTGGTGTTGTGACGTTGTTGTTGGGCCCATTCCAAGGCATCCACGGTGTCCAGTTTCTCCAGCATCGTCTCTAGCGACGCCCTATCCGTGATGGTAAACGATTGGTCAAATACCCGGATGTTACTGCTCAGGTAAAAATATCGGACTTGGTCTGTCACCTTATGCTGCAGCACATACCAAACGCCAGATTTAATTTGAAGGACGTAGCTTGGTCATTGAAGATGGCTTCCACGTAGCTGTGTAAACGGGCGAGGTCGGTCAGTCGGAAATTGTAGATATCTTGAATAGGGCGATGACGGTGGAAACAGTGTCGTATCATGGGCCAATGGCGCCGATAGATGTCACTCACTGGATGGTCTTCGTGTAACAGATCGCTAGGAACATTTATGGGTTCATCCGCGAAGTGTACTTTGCTCCCCACGTCGTACAAAATCTGACCCAAGGTCTTGTCGTCGGAATTTGACTGTTGAATTAGGGCGACATCATCATCATCGGCCCTCGTGCGGTGGGTGTGAGTTCCCTCTGTCTCGATACTGGTGCCTACGGGCTTCTCTACCAGCAAACGTGGCTGCGGAACAGGGTGTCGTATGCGTTGGTGTTGCAGCAACTGACTGGTCAGTTTGAAAAGCCGACCACATTTT
>JAVTVY010007888.1:0-42700 GCA_036873755.1 Hanleya hanleyi
GAGTCCCATTGAATGGGATTATTTTGGTGCTTCAGAAGGACTTCCTAAGGGAGTCCCGTTGAATTGGATTATTTTGGTGCTTCAGAAGGACTTCCTAGGGGAGTCCGGTTGAATAGGATTACTGTGATACTTCAGAAAAACTTCCTAGGGGAGTCCCGTTGAATGGGATTAATTTGGTGCTTCAGAAGGACTTCCTAGTGGAGTCCCGTTGAATAGGAATACTTTTGTACTTCAGAAGGACTTCCTAGGGGAGTCCCATTGAATGGGATTATTTTGGTGCTTCAGAAGGACTTCCTAGGGGAGTCCCGTTGAATGGAATTATTTTGGTGCTTCAGAAGGACTTCCTAGTGGAGTCCCGTTGAATGGGATTACTTTGGTGCTTCAGAAGGACTTCCTAAGGGAGTCCCGTTGAATTGGATTACTTTGGTGCTTCAGAAGAACTTCCTAGTGGAGTCCCATTGAATGGGATTATTTTGGTGCTTCAGAAGGACTTCCTATGGGAGTCCCGTTGAATGGGATTACTTTGGTGATTCAGAAGGACCTCCTAGGGGAGTCCCGTTGAATGGGATTATTTTGGTGCTTCAGAAGGACTTCCTAGGGGAGTCTCGTTGAATGGGACTACTGTGATACTTCAGAAGGACTTCGTAGGGGAGTCCCATTGAATGGGATTATTTTGGTGCTTCAGAAGGACTTCCTAGGGGAGTCCCGTTGAATGGGATTAATTTGTTGCTTCAGAAGGACTTCCTAGGAGAGTCCCGTTGGATGGGATTACTTTGGTGTTTCCGGAGGACTTCCTAGGGGATTCCCGTTGAATGGGATTACCTTTGTACTTCAGAAGGACTTCCTAGGTGAGTCCCATTGAATGGGATTATTTTGGTGCTTCAGAAGGACTTCCTAGGGGAGTCCCATTGAATTGGATTACTTTGGTGCTTCAGAAGGACTTCCTAGGGGAGTCCCATTGAATGGGATTATTTTGGTGCTTCAAAAGGACTTCCTAGGGGAATCTCATTGAATTGGATTATTTTGGTGCTTCAGAAGGACTTCCTAGGGGAGTCCCGTTGAATGGGATTACTTTGGTGCTTCAGAAGGACTTCCTAGGGGAGTCCCGTTGAATGGGATTACTGTGGTGCTTCAGAAGGACTTCCTAGGGGAGTCCCATTGAATTGGATTATTTTGGCTCTTCAGAAGGACTTCCTAGGGGAGTCTCGGTGAATGGGATTACTTTGGTGCTTCACAAGGACTTCCGAGGGGAGTCCGGTGAATGGGATTATTTTGGTGCTTCAGAAGGACTTCCTAGGGGAGTCCCGTTGAATGGAATTATTTTGGTGCTTCAGAAGGACTTCCTAGTGGAGTCCCGTTGAATGGGATTACTTTGGTGCTTCAGAAGGACTTCCTAAGGGAGTCCCGTTGAATTGGATTACTTTGGTGCTTCAGAAGAACTTCCTAGTGGAGTCCCATTGAATGGGATTATTTTGGTGCTTCAGAAGGACTTCCTATGGGAGTCCCGTTGAATGGGATTACTTTGGTGATTCAGAAGGACCTCCTAGGGGAGTCCCGTTGAATGGGATTATTTTGGTGCTTCAGAAGGACTTCCTACGGGAGTCTCGTTGAATGGGACTACTGTGATACTTCAGAAGGACTTCCTAGGGGAGTCCCATTGAATGGGATTATTTTGGTGCTTCAGAAGGATTTCCTAAGGGAGTCCCGTTGAATTGGATTACTTTGGTGCTTCAGAAGGACTTCGTAGGGGAGTCCCATTGAATGGGATTATTTTGATGCTTCAGAAGGACTTCCTAGGGGAGTCCGGTTGAATAGGATTACTGTGGTACTTCAGAAAAACTTCCTAGGGGAGTCCCGTTGAATGGGATTAATTTGGTGCTTCAGAAGGACTTCCTAGTGGAGTCCCGTTGAATGGGATTACTTTTGTACTTCAGAAGGACTTCCTAGGGGAGTCCCATTGAATGGGATTATTTTAGTGCTTCAGAAGGGCTTCCTAGGGTAGTCCCATTGAATTGGATTACTTTGGTGCTTCAGAAGGACTTCCTAGGGGAGTCCGATTGAATGGGATTATTTTGGTGCTTCAAAAGGACTTCCTAGGGGAATCTCATTGAATTGGATTATTTTGGTGCTTCAGAAGGACTTCCTAGGGGAGTCCCGTTGAATGGGATTACTTTGGTGCTTCAGAAGGACTTCCTAGGGGAGTCCCGTTGAATGGGATTACTGTGGTGCTTCAGAAGGACTTCCTAGGGGAGTCCCATTGAATTGGATTATTTTGGCTCTTCAGAAGGACTTCCTAGGGGAGTCTCGGTGAATGGGATTACTTTGGTGCTTCACAAGGACTTCCGAGGGGAGTCCGGTGAATGGGATTATTTTGGTGCTTCAGAAGGACTTCCTAGGGGAGTCCCGGTGAATGGGATTATTTTGGTGCTTCAGGAGGACTTCCTAGGGGAGTCCCGGTGAATGGGATTACTTTGGTACTTCAGAAGGACTTCCTATGAGAGTCTCGTTGAATGGGATTACTTTGGAGCTTCAGAAGGACTTCCTAGGGGAGTCCCGTTGAATGGGATTACTATGGTGCTTCAGAAGGACTTCCTATGAGAGTCCCGTTGAATGGGATTACTTTGGTGCTTCAGAAGGACTTCCTATGAGAGTCCCGTTGAATGGGATTACTTTGGTGCTTCAGAAGGACTTCCTATGAGAGTCTCGTTGAATGGGATTACTTTGGTGCTTCAGAAGGACTTCCTAGGGGAGTCCCGTTGAATGGGATTACTTTGGTGCTTCAGAAGGACTTCCTATGAGAGTCCCGTTGAATGGGATTACTGTGGTGCTTCAGAAGGACTTCCTAGGGGAGTCCCGTTGAATGGAATTACTGTGGTGCTTCAGAAGGACTTCCTAGGGGAGTCCCACTGAATTGGATTATTTTGATGCTTCAGAAGGACTTCCTAGGGGAGTCCCGTTGAATGGGATTACTTTGGTGCTTCAGAAGGACTTCCTAGGGGAGTCCCATTGAATGGGATTACTGTGCTGCTTCAGAAGGACTTCCTAGGGGAGTCCCATTGAATTGGATTATTTTGGTGCTTCAGAAGGACTTCCTAGGGGAGTCCCGGTGAATGTGATTACTTTGGTGCTTCAGAAGGACTTCCGAGGGGAGTCCGGTCAATGGGATTATTTTGGTGCTTCAGAAGGACATCCTAGGGGAGTCCCGGTGATTGGGATTATTTTGGTGCTTCAGAAGGACTTCCTAGGGGAGTCCCGGTGAATGGGATTACTTTGGTACTTCAGAAGGACTTCCTATGAGAGTCCCGTTGAATGGGATTATTTTGGTGCTTCAGAAGGACTTCCGAGGGGAGTCCGGTGAATGGGATTATTTTGGTGCTTCAGAAGGACTTCCTAGGTGAGTCCCGTTGAATGGGATTACTTTGGTGCTTCAGAAGGACTTCGTAGGGGAGTCCAATTGAATGAGATTATTTTGATGCTCCAGAAGGACTTCCTAGGGGAGTCCGGTTGAATAGGATTACTGTGGTACTTCAGAAAAACTTCCTAGGGGAGTCCCGTTGAATGGGATTAATTTGGTGCTTCAGAAGGACTTCCTAGTGGAGTCCCGTTGAATGGGATTACTTTGGTGCTTCAGAAGGATTTCCTAGGGGAGTCCCATTGAATGGGATTATTTTGGTGCTTCAGAAGGACTTCCTAGGGGAATCCCATTGAATTGGATTATTTTGGTGCTTCAGAAGGACTTCATAGGGGAGTCCCGTTGAATGGGATTACTTTGGTGCTTCAGAAGGACTTCCTAGGGGAGTCCCGTTGAATGGGATTACTGCGGTGCTTCAGAAGGACTTCCTAGGGGAGTCCCATTGAATTGGATTATTTTGGTGCTTCAGAAGGACTTCCTAGGGGAGTCCCGGTGAATGGGATTACTTTGGTGCTTCA
Source organism: Hanleya hanleyi (assembly GCA_036873755.1). Lineage (NCBI taxonomy): Eukaryota > Metazoa > Mollusca > Polyplacophora > Lepidopleurida > Hanleyidae > Hanleya > Hanleya hanleyi. The sequence goes on from JAVTVY010007888.1 coordinate 3,931, forward strand.
GAAGGACTTCCGAGGGGAGTCCGGAGAATGGGATTATTTTGGTGCTTCAGAAGGACTTCCTAGGGGAGTCCCGGTGAATGGGATTATTTTGGTGCTTCAGGAGGACTTCCTAGGGGAGTCCCGGTGAATGGGATTACTTTGGTACTTCAGAAGGACTTCCTATGAGAGTCTCGTTGAATGGGATTACTTTGGTGCTTCAGAAGGACTTCCTAGGGGAGTCCCGTTGAATGGGATTACTATGGTGCTTCAGAAGGACTTCCTATGAGAGTACCGTTGAATGGGATTACTATGGTGCTTCAGAAGGACTTCCTATGAGAGTACCGTTGAATGGGATTACTTTGGTGCTTCAGATGGACTTCCTATGAGAGTCCCGTTGAATGGGATTACTTTGATGCTTCAGAAGGACTTCCTATGAGTGTCCCGTTGAATGGGATTACTTTGGTGCTTCAGAAGGACTTCCTATGAGAGTCCCGTTGAATGGGATTACTGTGGTGCTTCAGAAGGACTTCCTAGGGGAGTCCCGTTGAATGGGATTAATGTGGTGCTTCAGAAGGACTTCCTAGGGGAGTCCCATTGCATTGGATTATTTTGGTGCTTCAGAAGGACTTCCTAGGGGAGTCCCGTTGAATGGGATTCCTTTGGTGCTTCAGAAGGACTTCCTAGGGGAGTCCCATTGAATGGGTTAACTGTGGTGCTTCAGAAGGACTTCCTAGGGGAGTTCCATTGAATTGGATTATTTTGGTGCGTCAGAAGGACTTCCGAGGGGAGTCCCGGTGAATGGGAATATTTTGGTGCTTCAGAAGGACTTCCGAGGGGAGTCCCGGTGAATGGGATTATTTTGGTGCTTCAGAAGGACTTCCTAGGGGAGCCCCGGTGAATGTGATTACTTTGGTGCTTCAGAAGGACTTCCGAGGGGGTCCGGTCAATGGGATTATTTTGGTGCTTCAGAAGGACTTCCTAGGGGAGTCCCGGTGAATGGGATTATTTTGGTGCTTCAGAAGGTCTTCCTAGGGGAGTCCCGGTGAATGAGATTACTTTGGTACTTCAGAAGGACTTCCTATGAGAGTCCCGTTGAATGGGATTACTTTGGTGCTTCAGAAGGACTCCCGAGGGGAGTGCGGTCAATGGGATTATTTTGGTGCTTCAGAAGGACTTCCTAGGGGAGTCCCGGTGAATGGGATTATTTTGGTGCTTCAGAAGGACTTCCTAGGGGAGTCCCGGTGAATGGGATTACTTTGGTACTTCAGAAGGACTTCCTATGAGAGTCCCGTTGAATGGGATTACTTTGGTGCTTCAGAAGGACTTCCGAGGGGAGTCCGGTGAATGGGATTATTTTGGTGCTTCAGAAGGACTTCCTATGGGAGTCCCGTTGAATGGGATTACTTTGGTACTTCAGAAGGACTTCCTAGGGGAGTCCCGTTGAATGGGATTACTTTGGTGCTTCAGAAGGACTTCCTAGGTGAGTCCTGTTGAATGGGATTACTTTGGTGCTTCAGAAGGACTTTGTAGGGGAGTCCCATTGAATGGGATTATTTTGATGCTTCAGAAGGACTTCCTAGGGGAGTCCGGTTGAATAGGATTACTGTGGTACTTCAGAAAAACTTCCTAAAGGGAGTCCCGTTGAATGGGATTAATTTGGTGCTTCAGAGACTTCCCTAGTGGAGTCCCCGTTGAATAGGATTGCTGGCGAATTGCTTCAGAAGGACTTCCTAGGGGAGTCCCGTTGAATGGGATTATTTTAGTGCTTCAGAAGGACTTCCTAGGGGAGTCCCATTGAATGGGATTATTTTGGTGCTTCAGAAGGACTTCCTAGGGGAGTCCCGGTGAATGGGATTACTTTGGTGCTTCAGAAGGACTTCCGAGGGGAGTCCGGTGAATGGGATTATTTTGATGCTTCAGAAGGACTTCCTAGGGGAGTCCCGGTGAATGGGATTCTTTTGGTGCTTCAGGAGGACTTCCTAGGAGAGTCGCGGTGAATGGGATTACTTTGGTACTTCAGAAGGACTTCCTTTGAGAGTCTCGTTGAATGGGATTACTTTGGTGCTTCAGAAGGACTTCCGAGGGGTTTTCGGTGAATGGGATTAATTTGGTGCTTCAGAAGGACTTCCTAGTGGAGTCCCGTTGAATGGGATTACTTTTGTACTGCAGAAGGTCTTCCCAGGGGAGTCCCATTGAATGGGATTATTTTAGTGCTTCAGAAGGACTTCCTAGTGGTGTCCCATTGAATTGGGTAAATTGGTGCTTCAGAAGGACTTCCTAGGCGAGTCCCATTGAATGGGATTATTTTGGTGCTTCAGAAGGACTTCCTAGGGGAATTCCATTGAATTGGATTATTTTGGTGCTTCAGAAGGACTTCCTAGGGGAGTCCCGTTGAATGGGATTATTTTAGTGCTTCAGAAGGACTTCCTAGGGGAGTCCCATTGAATTGGATTATTTTGGTGCTTCAGAAGGACTTCCTAGGGGAGTCCCGGTGAATGGGATTACTTTGGTGCTTCAGAAGGACTTCCGAGGGGAGTCCGGTGAATGGGATTATCTTGGTGCTTCAGAAGGACTTCCTAGGGAAGTCCCGGTGAATGGGATTATTTTGGTGCTTCAGGAGGACTTCCTAGGGGAGTCCCGGTGAATGGGATTACTTTGGTACTTCAGAAGGACTTCCTATGAGAGTCTCGTTGAATGGGATTACTTTGGTGCTTCAGAAGGACTTCCTAGGGGAGTGCCGTTGAATGGGATTACTATGGTGCTTCAGAAGGACTTCCTATGAGAGTCCCGTTGAATGGGATTACTTTGGTGCTTCAGAAGGACTTCCTATGAGAGTCCCGTTGAATGGGATTACTTTGGTGCTTCAGAAGGACTTCCTATGAGAGTCCCGTTGAATGGGATTACTTTGGTGCTTCAGAAGGACTTCCTAGGGGAGTCCCGTTGAATGGGATTACTTTGGTGCTTCAGAAGGACTTCCTATGAGAGTCCCGTTGAATGGGATTACTGTGGTGCTTCAGAAGGACTTCCTAGGGGAGTCCCGTTGAATGGGATTAATGTGGTGCTTCAGAAGGACTTCCTAGGGGAGTCCCATTGCATTGGATTATTTTGGTGCTTCAGAAGGACTTCCTAGGGGAGTCCCGTTGAATGGGATTCCTTTGGTGCTTCAGAAGGACTTCCTAGGGGAGTCCCATTGAATGGGTTAACTGTGGTGCTTCAGAAGGACTTCCTAGGGGAGTTCCATTGAATTGGATTATTTTGGTGCGTCAGAAGGACTTCCGAGGGGAGTCCCGGTGAATGGGAATATTTTGGTGCTTCAGAAGGACTTCCGAGGGGAGTCCCGGTGAATGGGATTATTTTGGTGCTTCAGAAGGACTTCCTAGGGGAGCCCCGGTGAATGTGATTACTTTGGTGCTTCAGAAGGACTTCCGAGGGGGTCCGGTCAATGGGATTATTTTGGTGCTTCAGAAGGACTTCCTAGGGGAGTCCCGGTGAATGGGATTATTTTGGTGCTTCAGAAGGTCTTCCTAGGGGAGTCCCGGTGAATGAGATTACTTTGGTACTTCAGAAGGACTTCCTATGAGAGTCCCGTTGAATGGGATTACTTTGGTGCTTCAGAAGGACTCCCGAGGGGAGTGCGGTCAATGGGATTATTTTGGTGCTTCAGAAGGACTTCCTAGGGGAGTCCCGGTGAATGGGATTATTTTGGTGCTTCAGAAGGACTTCCTAGGGGAGTCCCGGTGAATGGGATTACTTTGGTACTTCAGAAGGACTTCCTATGAGAGTCCCGTTGAATGGGATTACTTTGGTGCTTCAGAAGGACTTCCGAGGGGAGTCCGGTGAATGGGATTATTTTGGTGCTTCAGAAGGACTTCCTATGGGAGTCCCGTTGAATGGGATTACTTTGGTACTTCAGAAGGACTTCCTAGGGGAGTCCCGTTGAATGGGATTACTTTGGTGCTTCAGAAGGACTTCCTAGGTGAGTCCTGTTGAATGGGATTACTTTGGTGCTTCAGAAGGACTTTGTAGGGGAGTCCCATTGAATGGGATTATTTTGATGCTTCAGAAGGACTTCCTAGGGGAGTCCGGTTGAATAGGATTACTGTGGTACTTCAGAAAAACTTCCTAGGGAGTCCTGTTGAAAGGGATTAATTTTACATTCAGAAGGACTTCCTAGTGGAGCCCCATGTTGAATGGGATTACCAGACTTTCTTTAGGGGAAGTCCCATTGAATGGGATTATTTTGGTGCTTCCAGAAGGACTTCAGGGGAGTCCCAGAATGGGATTACTTTGGTGCTTCCAGAAGGACTTCCGAGGAGTCCGGGTGGGATTATTTTGATGCTTCAGAAGGACTTCCTAGGGGAGTCCCGGTGAATGGGATTCTTTTGGTGCTTCAGGAGGACTTCCTAGGAGAGTCGCGGTGAATGGGATTACTTTGGTACTTCAGAAGGACTTCCTTTGAGAGTCTCGTTGAATGGGATTACTTTGGTGCTTCAGAAGAACTTCCGAGGTGTTTCCGGTGAATGGGATTAATTTGGTGCTTCAGAAGGACTTCCTAGTGGAGTCCCGTTGAATGGGATTATTTTTGTACTGCAGAAGGACTTCCCAGGGGAGTCCCATTGAATGGGATTATTTTAGTGCTTCAGAAGGACTTCCTAGTGGAGTCCCATTGAATTGGATTACTTTGGTGCTTCAGAAGGACTTCCTAGGCGAGTCCCATTGAATGGGATTATTTTGGTGCTTCAGAAGGACTTCCTAGGGGAATTCCATTGAATTGGATTATTTTGGTGCTTCAGAAGGACTTCCTAGGGGAGTCCCGTTGAATGGGATTATTTTAGTGCTTCAGAAGGACTTCCTAGGGGAGTCCCATTGAATTGGATTATTTTGGTGCTTCAGAAGGACTTCCTAGGGGAGTCCCGGTGAATGGGATTACTTTAGTGCTTCAGAAGGACTTCCGAGGGGAGTCCGGTGAATGGGATTATTTTGGTGCTTCAGAAGGACTTCCTAGGGGAGTCCCGGTGAATTGGATTATTTTGGTGCTTCAGGAGGACTTCCTAGGGGAGTCCCGGTGAATGGGATCACTTTGGTACTTCAGAAGGACTTCCTATGAGAGTCTCGTTGAATGGGATTACTTTGGTGCTTCAGAAGGACTTCCTAGGGGAGTGCCGTTGAATGGGATTGCTATGGTGCTTCAGAAGGACTTCCTATGAGAGTCCCGTTGAATGGGATTACTTTGGTGCTTCAGAAGGACTTCCTATGAGAGTCCCGTTGAATGGGATTACTTTGGTGCTTCAGAAGGACCTCCTATGAGAGTCCCGTTGAATGGGATTACTTTGGTGCTTCAGAAGGACTTCCTAGAGGAGTCCCGTTGAATGGGATTACTTTGGTGCTTCAGAAGGACTTCCTATGAGAGTCCCGTTGAATGGGATTACTGTGGTGCTTCAGAAGGACTTCCTAGGGGAGTCCCGTTGAATGGGATTACTGTGGTGCTTCAGAAGGACTTCCTAGGGGAGTCCCATTGAATTGGATTATTTTGGTGCTTCAGAAGGACTTCCTAGGGGAGTCCCGTTGAATGGGATTACTTTGGTGCTTCAGAAGGACTTCCTAGGGGAGTCCCATTGAATGGGATTACTGTGGTGCTTCAGAAGGACTCCTAGGGGAGTCCCATTGAATTGGATTATTTTGGTGCTTCAGAAGGACTTCCTAGGGGAGTCCCGGTGAATGTGATTACTTTGGTGCTTCAGAAGGACTTCCGAGGGGAGTCCGGTCAATGGGATTATTTTGGTGCTTCAGAAGGACTTCCTAGGGGAGTCCCGGTGAATGGGATTATTTTGGTGCTTCAGAAGGACTTCATAGGGGAGTCCCGGTGAATGGGATTACGTTGGTACTTCAGAAGGACTTCCTATGAGAGTCCCGTTGAATGGGATTACTTTGGTGCTTCAGAAGGACTTCCGAGGGGACTCCGGTGAATGGGATTATTTTGGTGCTTCAGAAGGACTTCCTAGGGGAGTCCCGTTGAATGGGATTACTTTGGTACTTCAGAAGGACTTCCTAGGGGAGTCCCGTTGAATGGGATTACTTTGGTGCTTCAGAAGGACTTCCTAGGGGAGTCCCGTTGAATGGGATTACTTTGGTGCTTCAGAAGGACTTCCTAGGGGAGTCCCGTTGAATGGGATTACTTTGGTACTTCAGAAGGACTTCCTAGGGGAGTCCCGTTGAATTGGATTACTTTGGTGCTTCAGAAGGACTTCCTAGGTGAGTCCCATTGAATGGGATTACTTTGGAGCTTCAGAAGGACTTCCTAGATGAGTCCCGTTGAATGGGATTACTTTGGTGCTTCAGAAGGACTTCCTATGAGAGTCCCGCTGAATGGGGTTACTTTGGTGCTTCAGAAGGACTTCCTATGAGAGTCCCGTTGAATGGGATTACTGTGGTGCTTCAGAAGGACTTCCTAGGGGAGTCCCGTTGAATGGGATTATTTTGGTGCTTCAGAAGGACTTCCTATGGGAGTCCCGTTGAATGGGATTACTTTGGTGCTTCAGAAGGACTTCCTAGGGGAGTGCCGTTGAATGGGATTGCTATGGTGCTTCAGAAGGACTTCCTATGAGAGTCCCGTTGAATGGGATTACTTTGGTGCTTCAGAAGGACTTCCTATGAGAGTCCCGTTGAATGGGATTACTTTGGTGCTTCAGAAGGACTTCCTAGGGGATTCCCGTTGAATGGGATTACTTTGGTGCTTCAGAAGGACTTCCTAGAGGAGTCCCGGTGAATGGGATTAAATGGGTGCTTCAGAAGGAATTCCTAGGGGAGTCCCGTTGAATGGGTCATCACATTCCACATACAGCCCCGGCATATATGTACATCTCATTAGTCCATCGCTGGCTTTACAAGGTATATCATAAACATACTTAGAACATTGGAAAAAAACAAACAATTTGACATAACCAAATCAACTCTCCGGGACTAGAGGTGATAAAGCCAGATAAAGGTTCAAAATGGCACACCCGATCATTATCGCGTTGCGTCTATTGGTTTAGGAGTGCATGGAGAGGAAACGAACAATACATCCACATACCTAGTACACGTCTCAAATGAAAGTGCCCCACTCCACGTTTGACACTAATTGTATATCGTTAAAATAGTTATGTGCCAGTCTCCGGAGCAAGACCTTTACCATGCCATATAAATTATATCTCTACATAACATGGTTATCGAGTTATGGTGCAATAAAAAAATTACATCTATCTGCTGTATGTATAAGATTTCACGTCTTTACGTTGATTAACCTTGCATATATAATACAACCTCTGAATACATGTACACCACCAGGTTCTGCTCTGATTCTGTGTGGATAGTCTATGACACATGACAAATATGTACTGATACCATAGGAAAATACGGCCAATTTGTCATGTAAAGAAAACACAATAGGTGGCTACATGTAGGGAAACTAAATGCAGTTGACCTTTGGACAGGTCCCAAAAAGCCTAGGCCAGAGAGGGTTATTTGATCTAACACTGATGCTGTTTCGAAATCTTCACGCATTTCTATGGAGATAATGTCATTTTTTTATGATAATATAATTTTTACCAGATGAAGGTGTGCGAGGGCTCATACGGAATATCACAATCTAAGATTATATATAGCTAATGGTATATGTATATAACAAATCGAAGATTGGAAGCTTCTCATCTGATCATCAAGTAATAATAGCTGTGGTAAATAATTCGACCATCCTCTATACATTATATTAGTTAGATTACAGCTCGAATGTTAAATACATGTAACAAACAACGATAGGAAAACTTGAGTATCAACAGTGATAGAAAAAACACATACATGCATATTGCTTCTTAAAGGGACGAAATATGTTATCTCTTCGTGCGCATGCCCTGTGAATGTACGACGAATGTCAACTTCATTATAGTATTGATAAACAAATATGGCGTGTCTCTTGAGTGTACACGTTGCTGTCTGTTGTACACAATTGACGGTTATCGTGTGTATTAATAGGTATCATATAAACAGATCACTGTCAATGTGACATTGGAAATACTGCTCTCGTGACAAAACGAACAAAAAGGAGTGAACACAGATTTCTATTCATGTTAACCTATGAATGCAGGGAGATTACAAAGAATGTGAATAAACTTGCGAGTCTCTTGAAAATGATTGCATATTGAATATATAATTGGTGACCAGTCTCGGCACGTATTCTCCCAGACGCTGATTCCTTTGTCGATCAGTTTCCCACCCTTTCTTGAACAACTTATGTGATCACTGCCCGAAACTCATGGACAACGACAGACCCAAACACTGGATATACTTACATTTGTTAGTCAAAGACGTATATAATTCTACTCAAAGGGAGAACATATTTTGCAGAGCAGAACCGTCCTCTTTATAAAAAACTCACATGATCGCCAAAATCACTGAGCCTGTTTGAGCCAGTTGAACTCTTTCTGGAAAGTACATTACTGTCCTCATATCTCAGACATTTCCTCGTAGCGTAGATGACTACTATGGCATTGGAAATGCTAAAGGGATAATATGACACCAATATTTCTTGTTTGTTTTTTTTTCTATTTCCAGGATTACTGATAGACCATTCCTCCATTTCAAGTTTTATTTTTGAAAAAAATACCACCTATGTTATAAAGAAAAAAACAAACAAACAAAACATTCAGACACAGAAATACTGAGAACATTTAAGGAGCTCTATGAGAGACAAGTAGTATAGAAAGGCGGAATTCGGTGTTATTTTTGTCAAGCTGAATAGAGTGGCACACATTTTGGTCCGCCGAGCGGTGACACGCCTGAACATGTCTGATACGCAGCGAAGTTTGAATTCAGGTACCGGTAATAAACATATGAGCTTGATCATGTATCGGTCTGTAACCCGTTCATGTTCAGGATTGCAAATGGCGCCAGATTCTTCAGTAGCCCGGGTGTAAGTTTAAGATCTATACAATTTATACTTCAGGAAGAATATTTAGAAGAGTACATGTACAATATGGTATCTGGACAAAATTTGGAAAACGGCGAGTCATAGCCCGAAAGGCAAGAAACATTAGTTGGATGGTGGATTCGATCGAACCGGCTCGCGCTGTTGACTACCACGAAAGGGATCTTAGGGTCGTTGAAAAAATTTAAGCCATGACGAAATCATGCGCATGTGCACTTGGGAAACCTATTGTTGGAGTTTTGTGGAAGGTTAAGGATAGTTTCCATGGCCCAAAATCAAGTAGCCTACGCCATGAAATCACGTGACTTTAGGCCATGAAATCACGTGACTTCATGAAATCACTTGACTGAATGCTCTTAAGCGTAATTACGTCTAATTAGGATGCAAATTTGCGCTAATTAGCGTTAAATCAGTATTACTGACGTTGTGACGTGGTTGCTGTTATAGTGAAGTTCCTGTTGGGTATATTCAGGTAGGCACGGTGGTGTCAGGAGCGAAGGAGAATTTGGGGTGGGAGTTAGATGATCCAAATGTGTCATGCTTGGCATATCTTTTGTACAGGTGACGTTGATCTGTGGTACGCGCATGCGCAGTCAAGGTGTAGTGAAGAAGGTACATGTTCGGGCTTGACCATATTCCAAAACTGCTTATTGCTTGGACCGCTGTCACATCTTCAGCCGTCCAGAGACTTACTGTTGATATCTATCTGATTGTTCGTAGATTGTTCATGTAGATTTATTTTATACTCTGTTGATGTTTAGTGTTTTTAATGTCTGTCATAATAGCTGCTCTCTGAGTTATTATTTTACTGTTCTTAAAACTAACTCTAGCTATTGATACTTATTCCTGGTTCCATACACGTTTGATGAGCTCTGTAGGATAAACAGTGTGAGATAAACATACCTCACATTTATGTCTCGTTAACCCTACCAGGCCGGGCAAAATGACCCCCTACCCCCCTACTAAAATTTCTGCGCTATCTCCGAAGCGACAAAAAAAAACGGAGAGCTGAAACTCCTTGGCCTTATAGATTATCATATTGGGGTCATTTTCAGCATATTTGCATACCCCCCCCCACCCCCGAGCAGAGGATCATGGGTAAATTCAAGATGGCGGCCACATGGAGTACCAGAAAAGTGATGTTTTCGTCATGTTTCTTCAAAATTTCTGCTTTTCTGCGATGAAAAGTGGGAAAAAACTATTTTATTTCACATCAAATTAATATTTACTAATTTATCATGCATCTTTTTTTTTGTGGAGTAATTGCATAAATAAAAAAATCGGGAAATTTGACCGAAAAATCGACCAAAAAATGCAGTTTTTTGAAAATGACGTCACAGTGACGTCATCAAAGCGGCCGTCTTGACTGTTATTTTACATTTTTAGGTAGAGCTTGACCCAAGGGTATATTGTGGTAAGTTTCAGCCCCCTAGCTGAAGGGGTAAGAAAAATAATTAGGGGGGGGGGGGGACATTTCGCCCATTTCGCCTGGACAGCTCCCAAAAAGCCCAGGCCAGATAGGGTTAATAGAAAAACCGGTAACATTCGAGAAACCCCATTAGGTGTTACACTAATAAACTCAAATATATCGTGCACAAATATCCATATTTGAAATTGATAACGCTCAAAAGGGACATGTCGTGGATCTGACCTGTGCTCGTTCTGTTCCAGAGAGAGGGCTTGAAGGTGAACTGCAAAGGTTTTTGAAAATGACCTAAACATTGTTGGTTGTGTTTATTTCTGTGTGTTTTAATATATGGCAAAGCATAAATTCGTTTGACAAAGAATCGTTGGATATTGTTACGTCAATACCCCGTAGAGAAATACATAGTCAATCGATCAGGATGGAAACTGATATATTTTTATACCACTTACCTGTAATTTAATCAGTTCACCACCGGTTTTTAACCGGAATGTACACTTACCAAATACTCATCAATGAATGAAGGAAGACGCATTCTTGAAATATCAAACAATAACAATGTTTTATTCGATATATTTAGAGAGTATTATATTAATACTTCTAGAATTACCTTAAGTTTCAGGTGATATTGAAAGTTTACCTTATTTAATTAATCATCAAATATTAAAGGTAGCAGGCTCTCATGAGTATATGTGTTTGTTGTTTATATTCTACTAATCTCCTCTATACGACTGAGGTAGAATTTACGAAATATACCCGGAGATGATTACCCGAGTACCGTTTCTTCTACATTTATCAACACATCAGGGGAAACAACTCCTCCTGGCATTTCCCTTCTCAATGTAACAAGAGATGTAAGTCCCGCCAAAGTACGCCGACTGTTAGCTTCGGATGAGAGCGCTGTATTTGTATACCCGGTGAATCGTTTCTGGGTGATACTGGGAAGATGGATATTCTGTCTGTGTGGTATGGTAATAAAGATATGATTCCAGAAATCTCTTTGTGTGATATCTCGTGTTACCGACGAGAAGAAGCTAGATCTAGAATAAACATTCTCTGAGACTGTGATATTACGCTCGTTGGAACCCTGGTTGTATCGTATGGGTGTAACTTGTGTAATATTACGTTTTATTGAACCGGAACCCGTATTCTTTACGGCGTACGCTGAGGTAATCAGTATACCTTCACACCTTGACGTAAATCAAGTACTGCGGGAGAGTATTCTTTTCCCATGCAGTGCAACCCGGCTTTAAATCCACGGGGTATACTACCAAGTAATATACTTTTTTGTTGAACCGGAACTCGTATTCTTCCTGGCGTACACTGAGGTAATCAGTATACCTTCACACCTTAATTTAAGTCAAGTACTGCGTGAGAGTATTCTTTTCTCAGGCAGTATACCCCGACTTTAAAACCACGGGTGGTATAGTACCAAGTAATACACCTTTCGGATGAGAGCGCTGTATTTGTATACCCGGTGAATCGTTTCTGGGTGATACTGGGAAGATGGATATTCTGTCTGTGTGGTATGGTAATAAAGATATGATTCCAGAAATCTCTTTGTGTGATATCTCGTGTTACCGACGAGAAGAAGCTAGATCTAGAATAAACATTCTCTGAGACTGTGATATTACGCTCGTTGGAACCCTGGTTGTATCGTATGGGTGTAACTTGTGTAATATTACGTTTTATTGAACCGGAACCCGTATTCTTTACGGCGTACGCTGAGGTAATCAGTATACCTTCACACCTTGACGTAAATCAAGTACTGCGGGAGAGTATTCTTTTCCCATGCAGTGCAACCCGGCTTTAAATCCACGGGGTATACTACCAAGTAATATACTTTTTTGTTGAGCCGGAACCCATATCCTTCACGGCGTACACTGAGGTAATCAGTGTACCTTCACACCTTAACATAAGTCAAGTACTGCGTGAGAGTATTCTTTTTCCAAGCAGTGCACCCGGGCATTAAATCCACGGGTGGTATACTACCAAATAATATACATTTGTGTTGAACCGGAACCCGTATTTTTCACGGCGTACACTGAGGTAGTCGGTATACCTTCACACCTTAACATAAGTCAAGTACTGCGTGACAGTATTCTTTTCCCAAGCAGTATACCCCGATTTTAAATCCACGGGTGGTATGCTACCAAGTAATATACCTTTGTGTTGTACCGGAACCCGTATTCTTCACGGCGTACATTGAGGTAATCAGTATACCTTCACACCTTAACATAAGTCAAGTACTGCGTGAGAGTATTCTTTTCTCAAGCAGTATACCCCGACTTTAAATCTACGGGTGGTATACTACCAAGTAATATACCTTTGTGTTGAACCGGAACCCGTATTATTCACGGCGTACACTGAGCTAGTCGGTATACCTTCACACCTTAACATAAGTCAAGTAATGCGTGACAGTATTCTTTTCCCAAGCAGTATACCTCGACTTTAAATCCACGGGTGGTATACTACCAAGTAATATTACCTTTGTGTTGTACCGGAACCCGTATTCTTCACGGCGTACACTGAGGTAATCAGTACACTTTCACACCTTAACATGAGTCAAGTACTGCGTGAGAGTATTCTTTTCCCAAGCAGTGCACCCCGGCTTTAAATCCACGGGTGGTATACTACCAAGTAATATTACCGTTGTGTTGTACCGGAACCCGTATTCTTCACGGCGTACACTGAGGTAATCAGTACACTTTCACACTTTAACATGAGTCAAGTACTGCGTGAGAGTATTCTTTTCTCAAGCAGTGCACACCGGCTTTAAATCCACGGGTGGTAACGATATCCCGAGTTTCATTCACTTATTTCCAAATCAATAGTTGGGGGGTCATCTCCCAATATTTTATTTATTTATTTCATGAGGATGACCTACGGGAACTGGTCCCATTTACAGGCTCCGACGGCACATGACACATAATAACGTAACGTAACAAATAAATAGCACATACAAATAGAAATGAATGGATATATAAGAACGTCATAGCACAATTAAAGCATGCAATGTGTATGCGGCATGTATATAAACATGATTATAAATATAAAACTTAGGATATATACAGTTAATAATGGGCATGTTAAATACTAAAACATAAATGTTGCTTTAAGAAATATAAGAATTCAATGTCTAAGATAGTAAAATGTGACGAATCTTTGACTTAAAAGATGTAGTAGGACTAAAAATATCAACAGAGTCGTTCGCGTTCACGATATCGTTAAAGTTGTTCATTGATCTGATCAAAGGGGAATACTTATGTACGTTTATTCGACTTCGTTTTGGTCTAAAAACAGGACAACTTCTTAAAAATCTAGATGGTGCGCTAAAATCTAATCTGGCTAAAATATATGGGCAGTTATAAGTATAGTTCACACATTTGTGTAAAAACATTGCATCTAAATATGCACGTCTACTGGACAATGATGGTAGACCAAAAAAGGAACATAGTTCCTTGTATCTATTGCCATCATACGGATGTCCAAATTTGAAGCATAAAAATTTAACAAATTTTCTCTGAACACGTTCTATTTCGTCAATATGAGTTTGTTGCCAGGGATTAAAAACAACTGAGCAATATTCTAGCTGGCATCGAACGTGTGATATATACAATGAGATTAGAGTTTTCTGTTCAGTAAAACCTTTACCATTTCTTTTAATAAAACCTAGCATTCTAAAACCTTTGTTTACCATAGCTCTAATATGAGTATTAAAATTAACATCAGAGGTTAGTACGACACCAAGGTCTTTTACACTGGTAACTCTTTCTAAAGGGGTGTCTTCAACATGATATTGCCACGCAATTTGATTACGCTTATTGGTAAAGGATATGGCCATACATTTAATGATATTGAGATAGAGCTTCCATAACTTGCACCAGGCAGTCAGTCGATTAATGTCATTTTGTAATGATATACAATCCTCGAAAGTAGATATGATTTTTAAAGATTTTTGCATCATCGGCATACAGTAAGCATTTTGAGTTCAAACATATACGAGGGAGGTCATTGATATATAGTACAAACATTAGCGGACCAAGTAGTGACCCCTGAGGGACACCTGATGTTACAATAGTCCAATCCGAACATTGACCGCTAATAACAACACGCTGTACTCTTGAAGAAAGATAGTTATTAAACCATTTCAAAAGTTCGCTACAAAACCCATAGCTTTTAAGTTTGTGAATTAGCAATTTATGACTAACTTTATCAAAAGCCTTGGTAAAATCTGTATAAATAGCATCAACTTGTAGTTTGTTATCAAAACAATCAGAGAGGAAATCAAGATATGACACAAGATTCGTTTGAGTACTACGGTTTTTAACAAAGCCATGCTGAGACTCGCTTATCAAGTGCTTGACATGTTCATACATTTGAGCATGGACGAGTTTCTCAAACAATTTGCTCATAATAGGTAAAAGAGAGATGGGCCTGTAGTTCTTTACAGCACACTTATCATCACTCTTAACAAGCAGCCAGAGGATGCTAGGTCCCCCGCCAAAATGGCAGCAATATTTATAAGCGCTGTCGGTTTCAGAAGATATTCATGAGGATGGCAACAGCTACTTCACAGGCGTAAGAAGCAGAGGGGTCTTTCCACCTTCCCAGGTTTTGAGATCAACTCTGAATGGCTGACTGAATGTTGATTGCTACTGTAATCTATTTTCTTTACCGTGTAGCATGAAAATTATGTAACCGAAATGCAACCCCAAGAGAAAATTATGTAACCGAAATGCAACCCCAACAGACAACTCATGGCATATCTGCAAACTAAATTTGACAAGAATATGAAGGCATCCTCAACCTATTGCCCAGAAACCAAATTTAGACTTTGCCACAAGGAGTCACCACCTGTAGGTGCAAGCAGGCAAAACGCAATTCCAAATGACATCTCATGTCATGGTATCGGCATGTGAACTTTGAGACTCTGAAGAGGGGTCCTCAAGTTATTGCCGGTACTAGATGCCCACCGGTGTTCATGTTATTTGGGGCGGGTCACATATGAATACAAAATTTGAGAATAATCTGATGAGCAGTTGCCAAATTATTGCCCGGAAATAAATTTTTCCACCAGGAGGCGCCAACTGTAGGCAGAAGCGGGAAAATTACAATCCCAAGGAGCATGGTATCGTGGGGACATCTGCATACCAAGTTTGAGAAGAATCCGATGAGGGTCCTCAAGTTATTGCCCAGAAATTTAGATTTTGACACCAGGTGATGCCACCTCTAGGCGCAAGTCAGTGAAATGCATTATCAAGCGACATCTTATGTCACGGTACATTCATACAAAATTTGAGAAGAATCCGATGGTCAGTTCGCAAGTTATTACCCGGAAACGAATTTGTGATGTTGCCACCAGGTGGCGCCACCTGTGAGTGCAAGTGAGCGAAAGGCAATCCCAAGCAACAGCTCCTGGCATGGTAAATGCATGCCAAATTTGAGAAGAATCCGATAAGCCGCAACGTTTCTCATGTTACCCAGAAAGGTACACATGTATGATATTCAACCAAGGGTTTCTAAGTTATCACTTGCAGCATGGAATAATGGAATGAACTCTAGTGGCGCCACCTCCGGGTGGATTTTGCTGAAACGCATCACCAACAGCGTTTGTACCAAATTTCGAAGAAATCCGACAAATTGTTCGAAAGTTATCGCTCACGAAGAATTTGAACAAACATGCATTAAAGATTGGAACAAGACCCAGTGGCGCCACCTACAGGCGGATCTTGCTGAAACGTAATACCAGCGACGTCTTGTCGCAAAGAATGCAGATGTCAAATTTCGGAGGAATCCGACAAAGCATTTAGGAGTTATCGCTTACGCAGTATTTGCACGGACATGCACTAAATATTGGAACAAGATCCAGTGGCGCCACCTACAGGCGGATCTTGCTGAAACGTAATACCAACAGACGTCTTGTCGCAAAGAATGCAGATGCCAAATTTCGGAGGAATCCGACAAAGCATTTAGGAGTTATCGCTTATGAAGCATTTGCACGAACATCCACGGACATGCACTAAAGATTGAAACAAGACCCAGTGGCGCCACCTACAGGCGGATCTTGCTGAAACGTAATACCAACAGACGTCTTGTCGCAAAGAATGCAGATGCCAAATTTCGGAGGAATCCGACAAAGCATTTAGGAGTTATCGCTTACGAAGTATTTGCACGGACATGAACGGACCTGCACTAAAGATTGGAACAAGACCCAGTGGCGCCACCTACAGGCGGATCTTGCTGAAACGTAATACCAAGAGACGTCTTGTCGCAAAGAAGGCAGATGCCAAATTTCGGAGGAATCCGAGAAAGCATTTCGAAGTTATTGCTTACGAAGTATTTGCACGGACATGTCCGTAGAAGCAAGATCCCAGTGGCGCCACCTACAGGCGGATCTTGCTGAAACGTAATACCAAGAGACGTCTTGTCGCAAAGAATGCAGATGCCAAATTTCGGAGGAATCCGAGAAAGCATTTAGAAGTTATTGCTTACGAAGTATTTGCACGGACATATAGGAACAAGACCCCAGTGGCGCCACCTACAGGCGGATCTTGGTGAAACGTAATACCAAGAGACGTCTTGTCGCAAAGAATGCAGATGCCAAATTTCGGAGGAATCCGAGAAAACATTTAGAAGTTATTGCTTACGAAGTATTTGCACGGACATGTCCGTGCATGCACTGACACATAGAAGCAAGACCCCAGTGGCGCCACCTACAGGCGGGTCTTGCTGAAACGTAATACCAAGAGACGTCTTGTCGCAAAGAATGCAGATGCCAAATTTCGGAGGAATCCGAGAAAGCATTTAGAAGTTATTGCTTACGAAGTATTTGCACGGACATGTCCGTGCATGCACGGACACATAGAAGCAAGAACCATTTTAAAGTCCCCGGCCGCGTTGCGGCGGGGGACAAAAATAGGAACAACATTGGCCCTTTTAAAAGCCGAGGGAAAGACTCCCTCATTCAAGGACGCGTTAAAAATAATTGATAAAGGAATACACAGTTCGATGGCACAGCTTTTTAAAAAGATACCAGAAATGTTGCCTGGGCCTATTGCCTTATGAACATCTAGGGCAAGGAGTTCTTTCAACACGTCATCCATAGAGATTAATACCCCCGACATAGTATCACGTGATACATCGTTAATTGTTGGCAGTTCCATAACATCATCGTCTTCCACAAATACCGATTTGAAAAAGTCATTAAACAAATTTGCAGAGTCAATCAGTGTATTAGCTGATATATCATTATGTAGAACACAGCCAGGTACATAAGACGATATTGTTTTGTTTTTAATATACCCCCAGAGTCTTTTGGGGTTTTTGTGAATGTCATGTTCAATGTTGTTCATGTAATCATCAAATTTCACTTTGTTGGCAACTTGAAAGGCACGACGGGCATCAGAGAATGTATCGTAACAGGTTTCTCTCCGTTTGTAACGTCTGTGCGCGGATTCTTTTTCGCGCAGCAAGCAGATCAAATCAGCGTCATACCAGGCTTGAAATTTTCGTTTCCCAGTGTTCACTTTTGGGACGCAGTCATCGATCACAGAGAACAAAAGGTCATAGAACATTTCCACACATTCGTCTATATCCTCAAAGGTACTCAGCATTGACCATGGTATTGTTGATAGCAGAGCACGGGCGTGGTTGAAGTCTGCTTTTCGATAATTGTAGACAATGCGGTCGGATTTCAATGGGCCACTCTTACTCATATCACTGATAGCTAGATCTATAAATTCACACTGGTTTATAATGTGGCACTGGTATCCGGGGCTGAATAATATTATCCATATTTCCCTTGTCTGGATATTTACAGTGGGTCAGTTCATCATTATATTTACAGAAACAGACATTTTAGCCATATGACTAGTAAATGGATACCATGCAATGTTATATACAACGATCCTTTACCCCGATTTTATATCCTGGGTTGATCACCCCGACTTCAGAACCTGGGTTAGTTCATGCATGCATATACAACCCGTATATTACTGTTTTATTGTTCCCATATATTAAATCCAATTATCTGTTGGTAATTCAATATCACTGGAACTTTCTGGTTGCGTTAAATGCGGTACTCACAGCAAGCTGTGCCGCTAAGACTTCGAGAACAAATGACCGCAGTGATGAAGCTGATTGAAATTGTAGTTTAAGGGCCGCTTCCCATTCGGTACATTACTTTGTTTATTGAATATCTTTTCCAGCGCTAAATAAATAAATAAATAAATAATAAATAACAATGAGAGATTAGTAGGAGATATAAATAGAAGTAAATAAGAATCGCTATATGTACAAGTTCGTAAGTTTCTTTCTGGTTGTTGGTTAAATTATACTGGTAAACATAAGTTCACTGTAATCGCGTGTATGATTCCTCTGTCTTGGTACCCCTTTGTACGCAAAAAGCCGTCCAGAATAAACTGGGAGAACCATGGGTGTCTTCAGGATTTTTCGGATCGACTTCCCTAACGACGCTCTTGGGAACAGGGTGGGTTCTTCCAGAAATCTGTGCCCGTAACAATTGCTTGCAGTGTGTATTGGGGCACAGGACAGCAGGTCTACGTCCTATATTGCGTGAAAGTCAAAGGATCATATTCTGTGTTAAGGCGTCAGTTCGGTGTCATCTATGGGGTAGCGTGTTGGTGTGGTTTAGGATGTGGTGTCTTTGAGGAGTACCTTGGATTATGCCGAACAATAATCTGTCTCTGAAGTCCCTCATTTTTTGCTATGAAATTGACAAAGCCCATGAAGTGTCTTTGAGGAGTACCTTGGCTACTGCCTTTTTCCAATGAAGTACCTATGAGGTGTGCCAGTATTTTTCTCTGTTGTTGAAGTGCCTTTTCAGTGTACTTTGTACAGTGTACTTTTCAGAGGCACTTCTAGGCACACTTCACATGAAGTGTGACACTTCTGGACAGTAACGGGCGTTACGTTTCGTAGCTTGTGTCTAATTCCGCTTAACCCGGGGCTGAACCGTTGTACTTCAAGATCCTCATGATGTTCATATGAACAGGCGCAAGCAAAGCGTGACTGAGATACATCATTTACAACGATTGTTATGGATTAATAATACTGATCAGCGATACGGATTTTATAATTTTGGAACATCATGATGTCTTGTCGGCATCATTGAAAACTGCTGACCGCTTCTCTCTTGCAGGAAACTAGCCCATGTTTATGTATAATATGATTGTCCTTTTGAATTTGGTGCTAATACTGTTATATGGAATATGGAATAGGTCTTTGGATTATGGACGCGGATATTCTTTAATGAACGACGGCTGAATTATGGATGACGGACTAGAAGCTTGTAATTACAGTTTACCACGCACACTGTCTGGAAATGATGCCATATTTGGATACTGTTTCCCGATAATATTTATATATTAGTCCACGTGCTACCTTGTGCAATTACTGTGGGTAGGATTTCAAATTGTTTCACCTAGCAGGTGATTTTTATAACGCTGAATTCAGATATAATATTCAGTGATTTTATATCTGAATTTACTGAGATTGGATGTTAGCGTGCTTGTCTTCTTATGTCCTGTGTCTGCTTCAGCATAGGGAATTAAAGTTAAAGATTGTGTACAGCTAAGAAAGTAAAAGCTCATTTGAGTCAACGTACAAATGTTTACAGGCCTCCCGGTAGGGTAGGGTAAATTTATTATAGAACATATAAGAATCTGGTATA
The DNA here is from genome assembly GCA_036873755.1 of Hanleya hanleyi. Classification (NCBI taxonomy): domain Eukaryota; kingdom Metazoa; phylum Mollusca; class Polyplacophora; order Lepidopleurida; family Hanleyidae; genus Hanleya; species Hanleya hanleyi. The sequence continues at coordinate 23,989 of JAVTVY010007888.1, forward strand.
CAAATTATATGTTGATATAGCAGTTTTCCCATAGAAATATATGCATTTAATAGGACATATTTTCAGTTATTTTGGAGACAATTATTAACTTACCTGCGATATTGTTATCGGAATTACTCTTACCCAGGTACGGCAGATGCAATTTAACTTTGGGGGAGAGGCAAATCGGGGGTGGGACCTACAGGGGGTTTCCCACTCCCACGAAGGGGGTGGGGGTTTCGAGTGTCCTCCCCAAAGAAATTTTGAAAATTTACCCTTCATTTTACACACTTTGACGCAGTTTCAGAGAACATTTTAGGGTCCAAATCTTCACAATTTTCGCCTTTCTTACTCTTTCAAAGAGGCAAAAGAAAAAAAATCTTTCTCAGATATTGGCGTTCCGATGAAGTTATCTTCTCGTTATTTTAAGTCAAAGTCAACTTCTAATGCCTTTGCAAAAAAAGTTCAATTCGTACATGCGTAAGTTGTTGTATCAAAACCAATCTTAATTGTTTGAAGTTGCGAGTGCCAAACGCGGTAATTTTCCGCCGATGAATAAACGTTTTTTTATCGAAAAAGAGCGGCGAATTAATGAAGACTGTGCTACAGAGTTAACACGAAATCAGATAGATCAAACACTAGGAAGAAGTTGGCACTTTGCATGAAACTGTAAATTAAGACTAGCCACGATAAATTACGTTGTAAGTGGGCTTCCTGGGGAATATTAGTCGGTGTCCTGTTTCTAAATATGATATGCATCCGTTTTTATATGAATGCGAGCGCTCACCTCGTGACGGTGTTCCGTTCTCGTGAGACCCATTTATCCATACTAAACCTATAGGAATATGAGGCTTTTGTACAGAACTACAATTTCGGGGGACAGGAACACCATGTATTCAGTCTATTGATTTGCCTCTGTGAAGTCAAGTTATCAGATCACTTTTCAGAACAGAACTATATATTTGCTCGCTCCTTCATCACTGGATACTAATTCATGCAGAACAAGATGACATGTAGCAGCTGCAAGTAAATCCAGGTTAGTTTACTTTCTCATACAAAGCTATATGAAACTTGGGGTATTATTGACTCATACGGTGAATGATTCGCACCGGTACCCAAAGTACTGATCACATATGATCACCGATGAATATGGTCGATACTTCATGTAGGGACTATTGTCTGGGTCTTTGTGTCGTTGAAAAGGCACATGTCTAGACATATTGCTGTCCCCAGACTTGGTTATTGTATGCATTGTCTCGTGATTCTTACATAATGTATGAATCATGAATGTATGCCTATAAATCTTTCACTCTGATGTCCATGGTTTAAACCTTTCCGATCTGGTGGGGGAGGCTGGAGGACATGGCCATCTTGGCCCCCTACCGAACTTTCTACTCCGAAACTACAAAAATGAGGTGAATATTTGAGTCATTTTGAGCCTATTTGCATGACCCCGAGCAGCGGGTCATGGGTAAATTCAAAATGGCACCCATGTGGGGGAACCACAAAGGTGATATTTTAGTCCTATTTCTTCAAGATTCCTGCTTTTCTGCATGGAAAAGCGGGCAAAACTATTTTGTTTGATATCAGATTATTATTAATTAATCAGGCCGTTTATTAATTATTAATTATTCAGGCCGTTTATTAATTATTAATTAATCAGGCCGTTATTATTATGAAGAAATCAGATAAATAAAAAAATCGAAAAATCCGACATGAAAATGGATCAGAAAAAGCGTTTTTTATAATGACGTCACTTTGGCGTCATCGAGCCGGAAATCTTGGATTTTTTTTTACATTTTCTGTTACAGCTTGACCCAAGGGTGGAGTCTGATAAATTTCAGCCCCCTACCTGGTGGAGTAACAAAACATTTACGGGGCGAGGGGCGAACAGATGCAGATATACTCTCTAAAAACAGTTGAGTGAAATTTCACTCAAGTAAGAGTGGAAATTCATCCCACTCAATACTTGAGTGAGATTTTCACTCAACTTGAGTTACTTTTCACTCAACTTGAGTTACTTTTCACTCAACTTGAGTTAAATGCACTCAACTTGAGTGACATTCACCCAAGCATAACAGTGGAAATTCATCCCACTCAAGTTGAGTGAACTTGAGTGAACTTGAGTGGTTTTAACTCAAGTTGAGTGAAAAGTAACTCAAGTTGAGTGAAAAGTAACTCAAGTTTGAGTGAGCAGGTACATTTCACTCAAAACTTGAGTGGAACAGTTCACTCAAGTTTTTTAGAGAGTACAGATATGATACGTCTTTTTACGAACAGTGTTCACCAACGATTATAATTACAGAAACGGAGATTCTTTGCGCGGTCAGCAGAAGACAAACAAACACACTGTTGAAATACAGTCCAAAAGTATTATAACGTTTGTGTTACAGTGTACACCGTGTTGGATTTGTAAATTATATTGGGAAGTATTTTTTTAACATTATTTCCATAAATCAATATAATTGCCACATTCAAGAGACAGCCGCGTCTGTCTGACATGGAGTATATTCCAAAGTTGTAGAGGGTCTCTCCAAGGCAGCTAAGGCTAAGCAGAAAACAAGGTGTAGATATCGCTTGCTATAGGATTAATTCGAATTAGCCCGAGGGCTGTTTGTGAAATTTTGTCCACTTGTGCCAACCACTGAACACAGATACATGTACATGTATATTTTATCATGTGTTTTGAATTGTTCGAGTTGGCCTATGTGCACAGTTGTCTGGCGTGTGGGATATTGGATGGTCGATGTCTACGTATAAATTTTTTCAATAAATTATGGAAATTAATAAATATATATATATTTTTTAAATCGATTTAAAAAAAAAAAAAATTCTAAGCGTATTTCTCTTTCATCTTTGGCTCAATTAAAGTCATTCCCTATAAGGTCAAGCCGAGTTGCTACAGTTTTTAATGATCTACCATGCCCTGTCCTCTATGACATAGAATAAAAGAGCTCTTCTATTCTATGTCATAGAGGACAGGGTGTGGTAGATAATTAAAAACTGTAGCAACTCGCCTTGACATTACTGAGAATGACTTTAATGAGCCAAAGATGAAAGAGAAATACACTTAGATATAAAGATATTTTAAAAAAAATCGATTTAAAAAAAATTCTATATATATTTATTAATTTTCATAATTTTTGAAAAAAATTATACGTAGGCATCGACCATCCAATATCCCACAGATCAGGCAACTGTGCCTATGTGTGCCTGTAAGTGGGCTGCCTGAGGAAAGGAATATTAGTCAGCGTCCTGTTTCCAGACGTCTCGTGACGTTCTCGGGAGATCCATTTATGAAACCTAGGAAACGAGGCTTTAGTTTCAGGACTACATTCCTGTGGACAGGAACACCATGCATTCAGCCTATTGATTTGCTCTGTTAAGTCAAGTTATCACAAAATATCTTAACATGTCCACCATATTGGATTTTCGAATCGGACCGGAAAAGGTATCTTGCACAACTAGACTCCAAGAGGAACCTGTGTACCAAATTTGAGAAAGATCCATCGCAGTATTTCCTGAGAAATCATGATAAAAAAGTTTCATGGAAAAATCCAAGATGGCCGCCTGGTGGCCATATTGGATTTTCAAATCGGACCAGAAAAGGTATCTTGCACCCTAGACCCCAGGGGGAATATGTGTACACAATTTGAGCAAGATCCATGCAGTAGTTCCTGAGAAATCGCGATAACAAAGTTTCATGGGGGAATTCAAGATGGCTGCCTGGTGGCCATATTGGTTTTTCGAATCGGATCAGAAAAGGTATCTTGCACAACTAGACCCGAATGGGAACATGTGGACCAAATTTGAGAAAGATCCATGCAGTAGTTCCTGAGAAATCGCGATAACAACGTTTCATGGAGAAATCTAAGATGGCTGCCTTGTGGCCGTATTGGATTTTTGAATCAGACCAGAAAAGGTATCTTGCACAACTAGACTCCAAGAGGAACCTGAGTACCAAATCTGAGAAAGATCCATACCGTACTTCCTGAAAAAATCACAATAACAAAGTTTCATGGGGAAATCCAAGATGGCTGCCTGGTGGCCATATTGGATTTTCGAATCGGACCAGAAAAGATATCTTGCACAACTAAACCCCAAGGGAAACCTGTGTACAAAATTTGAGAAAGATCCATGGAGTAGTTCTTGAGAAATTGCGATAACAAAGTTTCATGGGGAAATCCAAGATGGCCGCCTTGTGGCCATATTAGATTTTCGAATCGGACCAGAAAAGGTATGTTGCACAACTAGACACCAAGAAGAACCTGTGTACCAAATATGAGAAAGATCCATGAAGCAGTTCCTGAGAAATCGCGATAACAAGAATTTTTTACGGACGGACGACGGATGACGGACGGACGACGGACGACGGACGGACGACGGCAGACGACGGACCGACGACGGACCACGGACGAAAAGCGATTTGAACAGCCCAGCATCTGGTGATGGTGGGCTAAAAACAAGCTTGGTTCTTTAAAATACTCAAACTTCGAAATATATTTTGTCAAAATATAATTTTCGTTTGAGGTGTCATACATTTTGTTTACAAGAGAAAATTCTTCCTATACATGCGTCAAAAATACTAAAATAGGCCACGGAGCACATTGTCATGAAGTACATGTATATATTCATTTATATGAAGCTGATCTTCGTAATTTTTCCATGCTGATACTTCACCCTGAAAACTTCAAGAAAATGTGATGTGACAGGTTTTCTCTTTGAAAATGATTGACGTTTAGTTCACGGAGATTAACGTCTTCGCACGGCACAATCTTTTCATATTTTCTACCCCCTAACAAAGCCGGTGGGAGTGAACTCTTTGAGCTATGACTATATGCAGGCGCTTTCAAATTTCAAAAACCGATCCATTGAAAGCTCGTTCCTTCTCATTCACCAAACGCTATATAGACGATCTTCTCGCTGTGGATAATCGCTATATAAATGACACAGTGAAGGATATATATATCCACCTTCACTGGATTTGAAGGAAACTACAGATAGCCCTACAGGCACATCATATTTAGATCTATATCTCTATAAAAATGAAGCGGGCATTCTCTCTCGTCGACCTTATGACAAAAGAGATAATTACAATTTCGACATCGTAAACTATCTCTTTCTGGATAGTAATATTCCTGTGGGACCTGCATATGGCGTATACATATCTCGCCTAGTAGCATTTGCTAGATCCTGTGTTAAATGTAACGATTTTAATCAACGTCACAAAACATTATTGCAGAAACTTATAAAACAAGGCTACTCCAATAAGCGCCTCCACTCAAAGTTTCTCAAAGGAGGTGTTCGGTTTGACCGAATTTTTTTCCTCAGTGTGTTTCGTTTATAAACTGAAAAAGAAATTTGCTCGTGTTTACTTGAAAAGTCATCAGCTTGAGAGAGAAAATGCTGAATTTTCGTATTCTGTATTTTCACCAAGAAAAGATAAGTAAAAAAAATATTAGGAGTGTTATAAAATGGGCATTTGTTCGTTTTTGGAAGTTTTGGTGATATTCTTGAAGGGAATTCCCTTTATATGTAAAATATGACACCTTTAACCAAAACGAGTCAAAGATATCTAAATTCGGTAGGTTTGACCATATATCATATTGAAAAGTCGCTTTGGTTAAAGGTGTCATATTTTCATAATATAGAAATATGTCAAAATGCTTGAGTGTAGTATCAAGGCCTGTTAGGCCAATAACGGGAAATTCCTGGTTCACAGCAGTTAGGCCTACTGTTATTCTTCAATTATTGTGTCAATACTTTATTACAATATGGCTATACTGATACTCATTTCTTCATTGAAGCTAAAGTACATGAATACAGCATTGCAACTAAAACAGTATCTCTTTTTATTCAAGAAATGACCCTGAACAGGAGGTGACGCTATGCTTTCTCAAGCGATTATACTTGTGCCAATATGTTTTATTTTGTGGTTACTTCTATTGTTACACGCGTCATGAACTTTTGGCAGACATTTGAAAATTTCGAGCCCGTTGATATAGTAATTTTACTGATCATTATTGGTAAATAGATGGTTCATTCATAAGAATGTATTTGGTGACTTTGAACCAGAAATTATAATTAGGCTGGCCTCGACTGGCTGACAAGGAGAAGGCAATACCTGAGCATTACGAAACAATATACCGGCAGGCTCTGGGCGAGACAATAGACCAACGGCGAGTGACACTGGAGGGGAAAATACCCATCTAAAGCGAACACCTCCTTTGGCGATACATATCGGATGTTGATAGCAAAATACGAGCGTAGCGTGCAAGATCTATGGCGTTACGTTTCGTAGCTTGTGTCTAATTCCGCTTAACCCAGGGATAGGGGCCGTATGAACCCATGTACTTCAAGATCCTCATGGTGTTCATATGAACAGTCACAAGCAAAGCGTGACTGAGATACATCATTTACAACGATTATTATGGATTAAGAATACTGATCAGCGACACGGATTTTATAATTTGGAACATCATGATGTCTTGTCGGCATCATTGAAAACTGTTGACCGCTTCTCTCTTGCAGGAAACTAGCCCATGTTTATGTATACTATGATTGTCCTTTCGAATTTGGTGCTAATACTGTTATATGGAATATGGAATAGGTCTTTGGATTATGGACGCGGATATTCTTTAATGGACGACGGCTGAATTATGGATGACGGACTAGAAGCTTGTAATTACAGTTTACCACGAACACTGTCTGGAAATGATGCCATATTTGGATACTGTTTCCCGATAATATTTATATATTAGTCCGCGTGCTACCTTGTGCAATTACTGTGGGTAGGATTTCAAATTGTTTCACCTAGCAGGTGATTTTTATAACGCTGAATTCAGATATAATATTCAGTGATTTTATATTTGATTTTACTGAGATTGGATGTTAGCGTGCTTGTCTTCTTATGTCCTGTGTCTGCTTCAGCATAGGGAATTAAAGTTAAAGATTGTGTACAACTAAGAAAGTAAAAGCTCATTTGAGTCAACGTAAAAGTTTACAGGCCTCCCGGTAGGGTAGGGTAAATTTATTATAGAACATATAAGAATCTGATATACAAATTATATGTTGATATAGCAGTTTTCCCATAGAAATATATGCATTTAATAGGACATATTTTCAGTTATTTTGGAGACAATTATTAACTTACCTGCGATATTGTTATCGGAATTACTCTTACTACAGGGGATTTCCCACTCCCACGAAGGGGGTGGGGGTTTCGAGTGTCCTCCCCAAAGAAATTTTGAAAATTTACCCTTCATTTTACACACTTTGACGCAGTTTCAGAGAACATTTTAGGGTCCAAATCTTCACAATTTTCGCCTTTCTTACTCTTTCAAAGAGGCAAAAAAAAAAATCTTTCGCATATATTGGCGTTCCGATGAAGTTATCCTCTCGTTATTTTTTAAGTCAAAGTCAACTTCTAATGCCTTTGCAAAAAAAATTCAATTCGTACATGCGTAAGTTGTATCCAAACCAAGCTTAATTGTTTGAAGTTGCGAGTGCCAAACGCGGTAATTTTCCGCCGATAAATAAACGTTTCTTTTATCGAAAAAGAGAGGCGAATTAATGAACACTGTGCTACAGAGTTAACACGAAATCAGATAGAACAAGCGCTGGATGAGCGCAAAGACCTCCGTCGAGGCAACATGGTCCATAGGAGAATACATCACTGAATAACATAGGGCCGGATGCCAAGCTCAATTTTGCATTTGTTGGACGTTAACTTCACCAATGGTAATTAACCTGAGATTGAGGGTTCCCCACTAGCCTGTCCAGCTAGGGATGTGGAAGTCACATTCCCCGCAAATAATTTCTGTTTGATTTCACGTGCTTGAAATATTGGGGCATGGAATAGAGTATATTGATGGAAAACCTGGAATACTGCTTGAGACATTAGGCCCCTTCCCACCCACACCTCCCCCCGAGAGGACGCCCACACCCAAAATCAACACGTTAGCGGCAGAGATGAGACCATGTGTGCCTAGTTTGACCAACTTGCCTGTGATTTTGTGCTATAGGCCCTGCACATCAATACGTCATATTTTGTATGTGTACAGTATAGCATCCTCATTGGCAGAATCCTCTACAAAACACATCTGATTTTACCGACACTCCGTTCTGATCTGTCTCAGCATCATGTGATTATGATTCAATGAGCCCGGAATAATTTTGTATACTGGTGTTACAGGTCACCTTCACCAAAATGTATCAATTACCATGGACTTGTACACATTCATATTGAATGGTGATGGCTGCTGAGAATATTGCCCATATGGAACAAATGGCTGGATTCCAGCAAATAAAAAGTCCATGTTAATCATAAACAACATACAATTAATAATACTATCAAATAATTATGTATATCCTTGTCGACATCAATATAATACAGACAATATTATGACTGAATCATGGTAGCAGATATTCAAGAGTATATATGTCTACACTAAACTGAAGGAGACCCATGATGCATATTATATTATGTTGTAAAACTTCACTTGCTAATCTCGATTATATTGCTTATTGTGAAAATAAATGAAGTTATGAAAATAAATTTAGTATGATTGCCCATTACCCTCAAATTAGAAATTTCTTCAGCAGCTAAAGTTAAGCCAATCATAACAATATATAACACCATGGTATTGTTGTAATATCACCCAGGTATTGATCTTTGGTTAGAAATGTAATGAGATACATATACCTGTTCTTTGTGTTATTCTGTATGCAGTTCATTCTGTATGTATTTTATACATGTACATATACCAGAAGTGGAATTGAAATTTGAATAAAACAATCAAGATATGTTCGGTTTTTACCCCTACTCAGGACATGATGTCGTTGTTTCTGGAAGCGAAATCATTTCAGACACATTCAAGTCCTCTCCTGGTCAAGGGAGATAATTTTGTAAAAATAAAAACAAAAAAAACAACAAACAAGTATAGATCCACACTGGTGCAGACCAGAAAGTTTTATGACCTTTGATGATATTTGTGGAGCATGCTGCAGGACTTCAGCTTTCATGAATCGGATATTATCCACACAATCCCATTCTACATGATATTTTTGCCATAGCACCGATAAACTAGATCCCTTCATTTATGTGGTCTAGATCCAGGAGCTATTTGGAGCGGCAGGTTTTGTAAAAGTTAGATCCAATTATTCTGAGAGAAGGAATGAAGTCCGGCATGGTTGTTTTAAGTTAGAACTGGACATCCTTGAAAATGTCTGACCGATTGACACATGTATCACTCACCACCTCTGTCATTCCACACCTTTCTGACACAGCTGAATCAATCAATAGTCTGTTTTTGGTTTTTCCATTTCATCCAGTACATCCATTGTGTAACAGTCCTGTTGCATCTGATATCAGAAGTGCGGAATCCATGACCTGCAAGTTGGAATCAATTGTATACATATTTAATATCAAAACTCAAACTTCATTGAAAATATTATTGGCCTTCATTATATTTCATTCTTACGTCATACACAACAAGATGAAATCCATCATACCAGTTCGCACCCTTCATACGTGTACTTAATAGAACTGGAACCTGAGCATGTTACAAGAATTTGCAAAAGTATGAAATGAGAACTGAGTACTATGAGAACTTAATCCAATCTATGAGTGATCAATAATATGAATTCTGAAGAACGATGATGGATCTTGACCACTGGTTGGATTGGAGTTCATGTTAGTGGCATGAGCATGATAATAATCCAGTATATCATAATCTAGAAGAGGATTGTTTATATCAGTAACTTCTCTAAGGAGCAATATTTTGACAAACGAAAATTAGATCACAAGAGAGAATATGTATACTGTGTTTGAGGAATATTTCTGCCTCCCCAATGGAAGGCGAAATTTGAATGAATGGTCTGTGTTGTCAGTGTGTCTGATGTCCCCCTTGCAAAGACAAGAACATTTTCTATGTAATTTATTAGGTCTTTCCATTTCCAATGGATAGACCTATTGTTATTCTACGGATTATTATTATTATTCTGTTTTTGCTTTAGCGGCCAAACGGTTTGATATACAGCTTAGATATTTGGCACATTTGTAGGTACTAGGCTGATGTTTCTGGTACAGGTATTAAATTTTGACCTTGACCTTGACGGTGTACAGTCAAAACTAAAGAACATATCTGAATGAAAGTAGATGGTTGGTAAGTCTTATATATGGCCCAAGCTGTAGTTATATTTTTGAATTGTTACAGAACAAGAAAAAGTAGTTATCTCCCCTTTAATGATTTTCAAAACACGTCATTTTATAACGAAATGAGCTGCGGCATTGATTCTTGTAACATTGATGAACACTTTAATGATCAAAAAGTGTGTGACCTTAAATTTGACCTTCGGCCTCTGGGAGCGTCTTTGTATCAGTGCAAAGTTTGGTGGTCAACTCTTGAACGGCTGATGCGATAAGTCTGAAAATGAGGTCACGTGACCTACATCACGTCATAAGGTCAGCACTTGTGTCAGAACTCGGCCTTGACCTTGACCTTTGAAGTGATGAGCATCCAAATATCGAAAATACGGCATCCATTTACTGAAAAAGTAACACATTGAAAACCAAGAAACAATGACACAATAATGAGCAAAGTATTGAATATCTTTTGGCGCAAATTATAAAACCATCCTATGTAACCTTGACCTTGAATATCACACAATGTAAAAAGCCTTGTATGTGCTTTTCTCAAAAACTACAACTTGCAGAAATCTGTAAATTAGTACATTTGTTCCCCGTAGCACAAGTATGACGTCACTGAATTTTCAACCTGACCTTGACCTTGGTTTTTGAGATATGACAGTTTTGAGACTACAGCGCCATAACTTAACTGTTGGGATTCGAACTCGCAATTTGCAAATGAATGTAGGTCATTACATGAAGTAACAGAAAAACACTAGAACCAACCAAAATATACCAGAAAGAATAGAGCATAATTAGCATTTTTTTATTTACGCTTTATTCACATTTTGCGAAAAGTATGAATCGAATCGAATCGCTATAGCGATTCGGCTGTAACACTCGAAGCATCCCGTGTTCGCAATTACATTAATGTCGTGTTACATGACGGAGTTGGCTCATTTTGAAAACGTTATAACTCTTGAACCGCAATAGGTACGGACTTCTAATTTCTTGCCTGGTACTTCCAAGAATGAGATCTTTCGTTGGCAATGACCCCGTGCTTCCTAATATAAATGTAACTGTGGAACCAATTTTGCGTCATGTTACACGACCATCGATATTTGGAGTCATTTTATCGTGCTGAAAAAGTCAATTTTACTTGATTTTCGGAAAAAAATGTAAGAAGTAGGGATCTGTAATTTAGCACACAGCTGGCTCTTCATTATACAAGAATGAACAGATGAAGTCAGGAAATTCTTGACCCGACCTTGAATTGTGGCCCTTTACATTTTCACGGTTGGAGGGCTCCTGGGCGAAAACGATTGATTAGCTGTACTCGAAAATTGCATATAAGTGTAGGTCATTAGCTTGGCTAACATAAAAGAACTAGAACAAGAAAAAAGTCAGGAGAAACTATAGCAGACATTTGACGAAAACCGAAAATTTCACTATTTTAATATCATGGGGAAACTACGCACTCAACCAGCTCCATATTAATATGGAAATGAGAGAATATAAATATCAGGTAGCCTGCGAAATTCCTAGGTTGTAGCGTTGATATTCCTAGGTTGTAGCGTAGATATTAGAAAAATAGTAATTCTGCCTTCAAACATGTCGTTCACCTGTTTCCATGATATTGTTGATTTCTATACGTTATTTTCACCCTCTCCAACGAAAAGCACAATACAGTGCAATGGTGTGGACGTCGGCTTCCGCATCGAAAGGTCTGTGGTTCAATTTCTCTTATTGCCAGTAATCATTTTTTTCTTTTTCTGTTGGTTCATTTTTTGGTTATAAGATTCAAATCCCAGTACGATCGATAATTCTTTGTCACACATATTGTTATAGTTATATTTTTCCGCACTGATGTAATTCGTATTTCACAAACCACCACTTGACTGCGATCGCATACAGCTACCGTGTTAGTTCACCAACTGTTTTACAGGACGGGGCAATCATGCCTAGGCGTTACATAAAGGATCGAGTATAAAGAATCTATCTCGCATAGATTGACGACTGGGATACGCGTTATACAAAGAATTAGGAGCAAGCGGCTATGTGAATAGATCGTTTCATTTGACTGGAGTGAGAATACGTGCGCATTCTCTATGTCCCGACTCGCCAGATTAGCTTTCAGGACAAACAAAAAAATTAACGTCGTGTTACATGAAGGATGTGACTGGGGACTCTGATAAAGCCCATTTACGCAATCCAGCATGTTTTTAATATAGTATACACAATTTTGGCTATTATTAAGTCTTTTCTTCTGCATCTGCTTGAAGGATGCCATATATAGTAATGTTGTTTGGCCAGACAGTACATGTAATAGATCAAAAGTATGTTACTGGAGAGCCTTTAGTTCTCAGCTAAACAGACATGGTCACAGCTTTGGAGTGTACATCTGCTACAACCGAGAACAATTTGACATGAACTTTATTTATATTGCATCGCTCATGCGTATGGTGGCATGAAATTCCGGGTCGGTATATTGATAAATCGAATCCAGGTTGCAGGGTCACATAAGAGTAGGCCCTATAGACTGTATTATACATCAAACAATTTACAAGCCATTCCTGATTTAAGATCACGTACATTTCTTATAATATTTCGAAGTGTTTACCGTGTAACACACAGTCCGAATCACTCAACCGTTAAAATCAAACCCTCCCATTTCATAGTTCTACACACGCGACTATCAGCTATTTATTTCCTGTGACGAAAATAGAAACACCTGCTGGTCGCGTGTGTGGAATTATGAAATGGGAGGGTTTGATTTTAACGGTTGGGTCATTCCGGCTGTGTACCCAGGCATAGTACTATTGATCATGTTCAATCGTTAACTTCTACAGCAGAAAATCGTAAAAAACCCCTGCCTACATTCACAGCTTTTATTGACTATTCGAAAGCATAAGACTCAGTGGATCGCCACTTCGTTGAGCCAAAGAAAAGGAAGTGTAAACGGTTTTGAAATCGATTTGTTTCAGGTAAAATGTGAAGTAAGGGTTTGTCCGCTCACCGTTACTGCTCAATTTTTTCGTTAATGATCTGGCATTGTATTTGAAGAGCTTCCAACAAGGTATTGATATCGACGGTGTTAAAATGTGCATGTTGTTGTATGCCGATGATATAGTGAGTGAGTGAGTGAGTGAATGGAATTTAACGTCGCTTTCAACAATATTTCAGCTATATCGCGACGAACCAACTAAGCACCACCCAGCCAAGTTGCGTTCCTGCTACTTCAAAGAGGAAATCTTTGAAGCAGCATGGAACCAGACACCCTCCTATACCCCATAAAACACAGGGGATAGCACACAAGACACAGACAGGACGCTTACATGGTGCAATAAAGACAAGTCATATTACAGTGCTAGACATCACATTATCAAGTTCCTGTTGCTTCCCAGCAAAATGCATTGAAGCAAAAGGAATATTGTATTTGAAGAGCTTCTAACGAGGTATTGATATCGACGGGAAAAACTGTGCATGTTGTTGTATGCAGATGATATAGTTTTAATAGCAGACAATATTGGTGATTTAGATATTCTACTAGATGGTCTCGCAAAGTGGTATGAGCGAAATCATCTCTCGGTAAACTCCCGAAAAACTAAAGTAATTCATTTTAGATCGTATGTGAAGATAGCGGTAATCTCCGAACATATAGGCATTTTAAGTCAGAGACCCATGTTAAACCGTACGTGAAATTAGTAATGCCAAAGAAGCACCGAAGTGCCATGGCGAAATCCCGAATGGGTGCAGCACCAATCAAAATAGAAACGGGCAGGTATGAGAATTTAGCTGTGGAAAACCGGTTGTGCACTTTATGCCAAAATGTGGTAGAAACCGAATTAGGCTACTTACGGCATGCCCCGCCTACGATCTTCTTCGGTACGATTTACTGTTCAAAATGCATACCACGTTAGGGGATAATATATGCGATATGTCCATTAGACAGATGATGTATGCCATGTCATCCAAAGAAAGTTTGACTCGTGTTTGTGCCAAAACCTGCCATCTTATATTAGAAAGATGTAGCAAACTACTATATATGTAAAAATGGGGTGGTTATAATTCCATGTCTCCATTTCGAATGGAAAGACCTATTGTTATTCTACGGATTATTATTATACTGTCCAAATTTGTCAGCGGCCTAGCGTTTTTACGGTTCGTTCTGCACGTTTGAGATTTGTTAAAGATCAACATATCTGAAGTTTTGCGTAATGGCCTTCGATTTTGACCTTGACTTTTTCAGTTTTAGGCGTTTTAAGCGAAAATTTGTTCTGCGAGTATTGAGCAAACGCATAAGGGGACTCAACTGAAATTTAGAATGTAAGCCTTTCAAGATTTTGCCTAAAAAACGGGCTAATAAATAAGTAGGTCAGACGGGCAGTTTCGAGTTCTCTCCCCTGAAGACGTTTTGTTTGTTAGCAGAGTACAGCCAAAGTGAAACAACAGATCTATATGAGACTTGGATGTTCGTGATTTCTATTTTTGGCGATGCTGTAGTTTTATTTTCGAACTGTTACGTAACAAGAAAAAGTGGTTATCTCCCTTAAATGTTTTCCAAACCCCATCATTTTATAAGGAAATGAGCTACGGCATTGATTCTTGTAACATTAATGAAGACTTTAATGACCAAAAATCATGTAACCTTAAATTGACCTTTGGCCTCTAGGAGCGCCTCCGTATCAGTGCAAAGTTTGGTGGTCAACTCTTGAACGACTGATGCGATCAGTCTGAAAAAGGTCACGTGACCTACATCACGTCATAAGGTCAGCACTTGTGTCAGAACTCGGCCTTGACCTTGATCTTTGAAGTGATGAGCATCCAAATATCGAAAATACGGCTTCCATTTACTGAAAAAGTGATACACTGACAGCCGACACTGTCTTTCTTTTGGAGCTACTTGTAAAACGATTCGATGTGACCTTGATCTTCAATATCACACAATGTACAAAATATTGTTCTCGTTTTTCTCAACAGCTACAACCTGCAGAAGTCTGTAATTTGGTATATTTGTTTCCCATGATAGAGGTATGACTTCATTAAATTTTCAGTCCGACCATGACCTTGGTTCTTGAGATATGGCCACGGACATTTTTGCGACTACATGGTCGTAACTCGAAAACTGTTGGAAATTCAAAGATGAAACTTGCACATGAATGTAGGTCATTACATGACGTAACAGAACATCAGTAGAACCCATAAAAAGATACCAGGAAGACTGGGAGATATAATTAGCAGTTTCTGAAATTTACGATTTATTCAAATTTTGCGAAAAGTGTGTTTCCAATCATCACTATTTTTAGGTATTATTGATGGAATATATATCAGTATTTGCCTTTAAAATTTCAAGAATGTAGCTTCGATAGGTTTAGAGATACTATAACAACAATTTTCCCGAACTATTAAGCCGTTAAATGGTTCTCTCGCCCTGTTTGTGGTCATCTGTTGATTTCATCTATTCAATGGGCGTTGTCAATATCTCTATAGCGATTCCGCTGTAGCATTTGAGGCATCCCGTGTTCGCAATTAAATAAATGTCGTGTTACATGACGGGGCTGGCTCATTTTTGGAAACCTAAAATCTCTTGAACCGTAACAGGTACGGACTTCTAATTGGTTGCGTGTTACTTCCAATAATGAGTTCTTTCGTTGACAATGACCTTGTACCGAGAATAGTAATTGTGAAAAACTTGAAAAGTTACGAGAACGCCGTTAGTTTAAAATAATACAGCTTAGACAGAGGTTCGGCGATACTGGCATTCCAAAACAATCATGGGGAATAACTATCGCTTCACCGGAAGTACGCGCGCTTGTTCTTCTGTCGGCGAGCATAAGAATATAGCTGTTTTTCAAGCAAGCTCGGCAGAGATGGCATTAGGTATCGGAGGGAATATTTGCTGTCGCCGTTTATGTGGAATGTTCTGAGATGAAATACGAATGGATTGTTCAAGGAAGGTAAAGATTTGTTTTCTTATTTAGGAACGACACCCAGTCGACTAAAATTGCGCACCAGAATACGGGAGTGACTGAATCTCGTGGTTGTTTCACGCGATTTGTAGATACTAAGCTGGTACAGGTATTCAATTTTGATTGAGCGAATATATATATGTGTGCTTATTTGTGAAATTTCAAGATTATAATATTAATTGTTCTGAAGATATCCCAAAAAACATTTTCCCCACTTCGTGTATGCTATTTGCGTATTACCCGTCAGGTTAAATGCTTTCGATATTAAGTAGTAATCGATTTCGTCCATCTAATCGTATAATGCCAGATCAGTTTCAAAGAGTTAATTGGTTCTCCATTGACAAGGCGTGAAGACCTGTATGTAACTCGACACGCCAATTCCTTTTCCGACTGTACCAGCCGAGTCACCCCGCGATTGCAATTAAATGAACGTCGTTTTAGACGACGAAAGGAGCAGCTCCATCTGTAAACCAAGATGCATTATGTATATTTGTCAATTAAACGGATGATGTTCAATTGTCATTATATCGATATCGCATATGTAACACGTTATGAATTTGATTTACAGCGAATGGATACCTTTGTGGGACCGTCATGGAAAGGGCGTGTTATTGTACCAACAAAATCTAGTTATTTATTGATTTTCTTTTTGTCTAATTGTCTTCTGTTCAAGTCATTTGGCATCGGTAAAACCTGAAATGTATATCATGATCTCCTTATTTCATCTAGTGATACTGTCTGTTTGGTTCCAGATCACGGGGCTGAACAAAGCATTGAAATGTGATTGTATGGCAAATAATTGTCCAGTGGTATGTCCAAAGCTTAAAACTATAAAAAAAAAAAAAAAAAAAAAAAAAAAAATTGGGAAAGGTTCCATCCATGCTATCAGTCAAAAATCTCAATAATGTAGGCCGACATGTGGAATGTAGACACTCCTTTGTTTCAGCTACAATTCAGAATAAGTTTTCAGAATATTATCAGGTTTTAACAAGCAAATTATTCTTCATCAACAAGTGTCACATCACACAATGTGGATGTTACTAAACTGTTAGGATAAATGAAAAGAAAAGTATATGTATATTATTTATCAGCTTTATTATTAAAGGGAACATAAGCTCTGGTGAAACTTGCATGGCCAGTTAAAGCTTTTTCCTCATAGAATCCAAATCGTTTATCAGATATTTTTTTACAATTTTTTCAAAGCAGTACTAAACGTCTTAACTTCGTTACACTGGACGAACATAGAGGCCTCCATGTTCGAAGAATCGTGACGTCAGTGGACACTAGTTCTTCTGCCTCTGGAGGTAAAAACGCGTCAATTTGCAGAGGTGCAGTATTCGAGACCGTAGCTTACAAACATGAACGAGGATGACAGTGCGACGTGTCGGGATTACCTGGTACATTGTGACAGCCAAATGCAGAGCAGCCCGGCATCGTAGAATATCTGTTAGAATCAGGCTGTATTCTACATCAAAGCTAATCGATAACATTGCCTCTGTTAGTCAGGGAACGGATGAGTGCATGAAAACGACCATATTCGGCCATGTTATCTCGACACAGAGAATGTCCGATGACGTAGGAGATTATCGGCACAACTGAATTTTACGCTTTCCCATTGGACAAAAATCCTGCCCAAAACAAACATGGCGGCGCCCCCAAGAAATTCCAAATCACGGTATTTTCTATGTTTGCGTCTGTCTCATTCATTGGAAAAAAATGTCACGATTTTTTAAATCTATCGGGATTGTTGTATAATTCCCGCGGTGTTTTACCGCAGAGTTTACGTTCCCTTTAATAAAGCTGATGAATAATATACCTGCGTGAGTCTGTAAACTTATTTAAAATAAGTTTACAGACTCACGCAGGTAGATCAATTTGGTGCTTCTGCAAAATCAAACCATTATTCAACTGCCAAATGCCAAGATAAAATGCCAAAATGCCCCCCCCTCGGAAATATAATTTATCAGCAAAATTTAGAATAACTGTTTTTAAACAACCAGGCTGGTGGATATCATCAACTGAAAGAAAAAAGTATCAGAAAAATCAGGGCATCGTCGATTGTGCTGTTGTCTTCCAGTCAGTTTGATATGCAACAACAACAACTTGGGCTATTTGGTTGGCGTCGACATAAGTCATCAGCCGACAAATACTTTACGATATATAGAAATGACGGGTGGTGTACTATGAATCGTTGAGTTGTAATGACATCAAATGGCGACAATAAACTTACCAGAAAAACGGCAAAAAATCGCATTGTCCATCTGCAGGGCCGCCATGTTAAATCTCCCGGTGGATGGGAGGTGGAACCTGACTACAGAAGCAAGGCCCATTGAAATGCATTGCAATGGGGAACCCCATTATTTCAATTGTGTCCAACAAAAGTGCGTCAAAATTTCGTCGGGAACCATGACAATCCCTATTGGAAATCCTATGAGTCGTGGGTTCCCCATATGACAATTATTTGGCGGGAGATTTCACGTTGCGCTCCTAGACCTCCGTCTGATCGGCGGAGGTAACAAACACTAGGAAGAAGTTGGCACTTTGCAAGAAACTGTAAATTAAAACTAGCCACGATAAATTACGCTGTAAGTGGGCTTCCTGGGGAATATTAGTCGGTGTCCTGTTTCTAAATATG